>VMDO01011108.1:0-68376 GCA_007922755.1 Pedetes capensis | reverse complement strand
GCCTCATGAATGCTAGGCAAGCACTATACCACTAAACTATATTCCTTAGTCTGCAACTTTTGAAAAGGAGAGTATTAAAGTAATTTAACTATTAACTTTTGTGCTATAGCAATTGTTACTGATTTTTCTTGACATGAAATATATTTTGTCCAAACATTACATATACTCATCTTTTAATCTCTAATAGAATATTGTGACTCCTTATAGAAGGAATACCTAGAATTATTTGCAATATAAATATAGAAATTTATATAAAATTGTAAGCCAAGTAGATTCATCACTGTTAGTATTCCTGACCTGTAGTCTGTTATAAATGCTTATCAAGTTCCATATACTGAAATAAAAATTGAGTTTTCTTTTTAGAAGGAATAAATTAATGTAATTTTGACCAACAAAATTTCAGTAATTTATTAAGGGTTTGATCTAAAAAGTATAAATGTGGCAGACATGGTTTTCTTTTGTTTTCATTTTAAAAGAACTATATTAATCAAATCAGATCAATAATATATTTGCTTACCGGTTCAACATCCAAGTATGTCCTATGTTCTTCTTCATTTGGACTTAAGCCTTCAATAGGTTCTGAAACATCAGGACTTGCATGTAGAAAATGAGGAAGAGAAATGTATACAGGCTTGTCTGAAAACATATTTTAAAAGGAAATTAAGGGAACAATCCTTTTCACAATAGCTCATCAAAAAATTAAGTACTTAGGAATCAATATAACTAAAGACCCTGAAAATCTCTACAAGGAAAATGTCAGAGCATTAAAGAAAGAAATCACAGAGGATACTAGAAGATGGAAGGACCTCCCCTGCCCATGGATAGGGAGAATCAATATTGTAAAGATGGCTATACTATGAAAAGCAACTTACAGATTTAATGAATTCCCATTAAAATCCCACTGACAGATTTTGCAGCAATAGAAAAAAATCCAAAAATTCATGTGGAAACACAAAAGACCATGTAAAGCCCAAACAATCTTAAGCTGCAAAACTAGTGCAGGCATGATCACAATACCTGACTTTAAACTATACTACAGGGCTATAGTAGCAAAAACAGCTTGGTACTGGCACAAAAATAGGCTTGAAGACCAATGGAACAGAATTGAAGTTCCAAAGATATACCCATGCAACTACAGCTACATGATCTTTTTTTTTTTTTTTTTCGGTACTGGGGGTTGAACCCAGGGCCTCGCGCCTGCATGCTCTGCAAGTGCTGGACCACTGAGCTGCACCTCAGCCCATTTTTTTTTTTTTACTTTTTGAGACAAGGTCTCGCTAAGTTACATAGACTGCCTCTGGTCTCGAACTTGCGATCCTCCCGCCTCCGCCTCCCGAGCCGCTGGGATTACAGGCGTGCGCCACCACGCCCGGCCCCAGCTACATGATCTTTGACAAAGGGGCTAAGATGCAAAATGGAGGAAAACAGAGCATCTTCAACAAATGCTGCTGGAAAAATTGGATGTCCATCTACAGAAAAATGAAAAAGCCCATATCTCAATTTTCATGAGAGTCAACTCAAAATGGATAAAAAACTTCAACATAAAACCACAAACCTTAAAACTACTAGAAGAAAAGATAGGAAACATGTTCCAACACATAGGCACAGGAAAGTATTTCCTTAACAAGACTCTAATCACTCAGGAAACCACACCAAGAATTGACAAAAAGATTATATGAAATTAAAAAGCTTCTGTACAGTAAAAGAAACAATCAACAGATTTAAGAAAGAGCCTACTGAGTAGGAAAAAAACTTTGCATCCTACACATCTGACAGAGGACTGATTTCTAGAATTTATAAAGAACTCAATAAAGCAAATCCCAAGACAACAAATAACCTGATACACAATCGGGTAAAGGAAATGAACAGATGGTTCTCAAATGAAGAAATTCATAGGGCTAAGAAACACATGAGAAAATGTGCAATATCTCTAGCCATTAGGGAAATGCAAATTAAAACAACCCTGAGACTCTACCTAACTCTAGTAAGAATGGCCAAGATCAGCAAAACAAATAATAATAAATGCTGGAGAAAATGTGGAGAAAAAGGAATGCTTTCACACTACTGGTGGGACTGTGAATCAGTTCAACCACTTTGGAAATCAATATGGAGATACCTCAGAAAACTAAAAGTAGAACTGCCATATGACCCAGCTATACCACTCCTAGGATAATACCCAAAGGGAGACAAGTAATTATATCACAGAGACACCTGCATCTCCATATTTACTGCAGCATTCTTTATAATATCATGGAACCAACAAAGATGCCCGTCAACAGAAGAACAGATAAAAAATTATAGTACAAATACACGATGAAATATTACTCAGCAATAAAAAAGAATGCAATGTCATTTGTAGCAAAATGGGTAGAACTGGGGATATCATTTTACATGAACAAACACTGGCTCAAAAGGAGAAATACCTTATGCTCTCACTCATGTGGGAGCTGAATCTTTAAGGATCAAAAAAACCCTATGCATAAGTAGATATATAAAAATGTACAACTAAACTTAGTGAAGAAAGGAAATATAAAGAGTAGAAAGGAGGAGGGAGGGGACTAGCAAAGGGAAGCAAAGATTATGGGAAGGTAGAAAGGAGAGGAGATACAACGTGAAGGGACAAAGAGTGAGGGGATAATCTCAGTGTAAATGATGTAAATTCATTCATGAGTACATGTGGAAAGAAAATAAGGGAATATAGTCCATATATGCATACAAGTTTTACTACATTAGTTAAACAGTTCCAACTTCGTAGGTTGATGAAAGTGTAACCAAAAGTGACATAATAGTTGTATAATGGAAAAAGCAAATGCTGTATTACTCTGTACCCCACCAATATTTATCAATACAGAGAAAAAAGAATCAACTGGAAATAAAACACTTTTCCCATTTTGCATGTAACTCAGAAAATATTTCCTTAAAAATAAAGCATTTTTACTTTTTAAAAAGTTGATTTTGAGTACTGATTGAGAGAGCAAGAATGATATAAGGTTACTACTCTGCATTTTATTGAAAAATAAAATATAAAATTCTGCATCATCATACTAAATAGTTGATGTCCGTTCATTCTTTAGGTGCTAATTTTTAATATGCAAAGTTTAGTTGCTAATTCAAAGTTTAACTATATTCATGTTTCTTATGTCTGTAAACTGAGAATGAGAGCAGATTTTCTTTCTTCTTTCCTACTCATTGTAGTATGAAGAATATGAACAAGAGAGACTCCCCAGTTTTTTGTTTACCAATTCTTAGTTACATACTGAAAATATATTTACTTTTATTTACTATCTTCTATGAAAAAAGAAAACCAGAACAATGACAGGTGGATAACTTGGAAATTTTGCAGTAGGGTTGGAATTTTCATTTCACAGTAAACATCAAGGCAGCACAAGAAAATATTGGTTTGATTCTCCCAATGACTGAGTTTTGCAATACCAAAACAAAATTGAAGCCTTGAAAAGCTATATAAAACGGACCCCAAAATTTTCTGCCACCAACCATCTGCCATTATTGCTTTAATTTTAAATCTTGTGTAGAAACAGATTCTGGGTCAAGGTTACATTTTAAAGAATTTCTAAAACAAAAAAAATGAATTACATCATGGACTATGATACTGAGCATATTTACCCACCTCCTTTGCATTTGCTAATATCCAGTACACCATATGATGTACAATTATTTGAGTAAAGAGTTTCTGTGCAGAAACAATGGTTATCTGGATTTTCAAGCGGAGATGCAAAGGCCTTCGCTGGAAGAACAAATCTGTACACAGGGATTCCTTTCAGGTCAACTTCAGATTCAAACACAGCATAGATTGATCTGAATAGGGATAAAACACAAAGAGTTTCATTTCAGGAACCTGAACCACATTCTGGAGATACTTTCTTTTCCCCCTTCCTCCTCCTCCTCCTGCTTCTCTTCTTCCTCATTTATTTCTTTAACTTCAGAAACTTTTTCTCAAAAGCTTCTAAGGGCAAGTTTTACTTGTGAATTACCACAGCATATATATATACCAAAATACTGTATTTGTTTAATTTCCCATAGATTAAATATTTATAACTTAATCAGGGTCCAAATCAAGAATTTCAAGGCATATAATGTTTCCTTCTCTCAAAACTTAATGTTGGAGAGAAAAGCCACTCACTTGCTGAGATGTGTGCATGTGTATGCCTGATACCAACCTCTATCATTTACTGAGTGTCCACCATGGATTGGGCAATGTGCTACAACTCAATACACATTCCTTTCTATCCCCAGCTAACCTTAAATGAAGAAACTCTGCTGTCATCAATTTTACAGATAAGGAAAAGATTCAGAGATGTCAAATGCTTGCCTACAATCTCAGTGTTTAGGACAGAGCTGAAATTCAATGGTAGTGGTATGGGCCACAGTAATGGTCGGGTATCTACTGGCCTCCAGCAATTTGAAAAGTTTCTGTACAGGGCATTAGTTAACATGGCTCTGTGAAATTTCTCTGGAAAATCTTCTCTGGACATCTTTAGAAAGAGTGAACTTTCCCCTCTAGACTTGATTGTTATTAAATGAACTATTAATAGACATGGAAAATAGTTCTTAGAAATGGCAAAGAAAAATGATTTGCATAATAAAAAGTTGAAATGTATTGAAGACTTTTTCAAGCAATTAAACATTATGAATTCCATAATTATATTTCCTAAGAAATTGTGAAAATTTCCTGAATATATTTTTTCTCAAAGAACATTATTAGATAAGGGTTATCGAAGCTTCCTTTTATCATTTGAGGAAAAGAAATCTGACTTACAGCCATACATTGGTGTCTTTCTTACCTGCAAATGTCAGAGGAAAAGAATTGTAATACTCGAGACTTCTCAACAAATGGTGGAAATGAGGCTGCATCTGTTTAAAAATCCAGTCAGTAACAAGTGATTAGATGCAATGTCCATTCTAGAAAAATCTAGAAATCTCTTTCCATCATAGTCCAAGTTATCTCATACTATCCTCACTTCATAAAAATAAACAAGTATATTTTATTTAACCCAATATAATCAATAAAAATGAGATATTTTACGTTGTCAAAGTCTACTGCACATTTTTTATTTACAGCACATTTCAATCATACTAGCCACATGTTGAGCACCTAATAACCATGTGTGGCTAGAGGTTATTGGATTAAACAAATCTGAATAAAATACAAATTCATTGTTATGCAATGATACTGAGATTGTTTGTTTTTGAAATACTCTATCCCATCAGCAGTGGCACTATTTTTATCATGAAATTCCTTTAGAGCACATGCTTATGTGAGCACTATTCTTATTTATAATAGTAATTCATTCATTTGCACTAACAGCTGATAAATATCTTTAAAACCGTTAAACTTCTCTTGCTAAACAGACTTCCTGAAAAATTATTTGAAAACAGCATCAAATTTTAAAAGGCATTTGAGTGTGTTTGATTTCTACTGCAGTCAGACTCCACAGCACACAGGAATAAATGAAAAAAACTAGTGATACTTCCATTGGCTTCTCAAACAAATATCATCAAAACAAGCCACTGCTTGAATGTATTTTTGTTTACCCATCCTTCAAGTATACATTACAGGTTCTTTTTCTCGAAAGTTTAAGATCTTATTCATTTCCACGCATGACATGAAATATTAACAAGATTTACAATAATCTTGTGATCACTGCTTGATTTTGGCAGTGAAAGGACTGGATATTAAGGTTTAGTTTAAATTTCCCATATTTGTCCTTGTGAGGGCATTGCCTACAATTGCATCCCAAGTACCTTATCAATTAAATACATTGCAGACTTTTAAAAGTCATTATCAGAAAACTTCCAAATAAGTTTGTAAATGTATATCAATATTTTATCTGATATTTTCTACTTTACAGAAGAAGGTAGAAGATGCACTTCTAAATTATGACGAAAAAATTGATACATTGGATTGTTTCTGTTTGAGTCTCTTGCCTAATCCCATAACCAGGAATCTCTCTCACAGAGAATGCCCATTTCCCTATCCAACCTACTTTTGCTTCTATTATATTTTACTTCTGTTTTCTTCTTATATATTTTCAACTTCATGCCTGATATTCATGTATTTATATTATTGTCATGAATGAATCCTTTAAAGCTTCAGACAGAAGTGTTTAATGATTTTTCTCTTAAACAAAGAATTCTTTACTACGTAGGAGCAGAAGTGCACAATTCTCTCTGTCCCTAAGGACCAAGTGTGTGTTGTTAGGTACTGTCAAGTTGGGTCCAACTCCTATTGACCCTATGTACAGCAGAATGAAACACTCTCTGATTCTGTGCCAGGCACATGATCTTATTTATTTTCAAGCCCACTGTTGCAGCAGACACTGTGTCAATCCATCTAGTGGGGGGTTTTCATTTTTTTCATTGACCTGCCATTCTCCCAAACATGATGTCCTCCTCCAGGGATTGGTTATATAACTGTTAGAGTTTGTAGCATTGAGGCACTCAATCTATTTGTAGAAATGCTCTTAGAAAGCATTATTCTTGTGGCTCAGAACCCTACAAAGCAAACCAGTGTATTTTTGTTGTTTTTATTTTTCCTATAAGACACTGGTAAAATTATATAAACACACAAAACTCAATCATACTTTTGGAAAAGTGAACATCTCCCATGCTTCCTTTTTATTTAGCCTTCTTCATCTGTATCATATCATTTGCCCATTTGACTATCCCCTCACCTACTTTGTAAACATCACGCTTGTGCTTCTTAGTAACTGAAAGCCTCTCTCTGATTTTTAATTACCTCATGGTATTTTGAGTCCTATTGCTTTTCAAAATCTTAGATCTTCAACTAATATACATGTGTACTTTGATTTGGCTTATTATTGTCTTTGAAGAAAAGCAAAGGCAATTAGGTAAGACAGATTTAGAGTCTTGGTTTATCCTAAATCAGAGTTTTTAGTTCTGTCTTTTTCCCTAGTTATAATTCAGATTGCTTATTTTTTTACATATACTATTCATAGTTAGTAGACTTCTAACCATTTTTTTCTTCTCTCATTCTGATTATCTTATCCAAAATAGATTGTTTTGTTCTACAGCCTCACTAACCCTATCTCAGTTTTAAGTTTCACTTGGAAATATGCTTTCACTTTTGTAATTATTTTGATTTTTAAATTTTAGTGTAAGGTATAGTTATTATTCAAGTATTTTCTAAATACAATATATATCTAAGTTATTTGCTTCCTTTTAATCACTTATTTCTGTTGCCATGATAGCAGTTCATTAACTATTGGTTTTACAAAGGAAATGTTTTCCTGGTAATGTAGTATGGGCTAATCTTTATGATGAATCTCAGAAATTCTACCCTATTAAGCAGACATTTGTTAGCTTAAATAAAAATAGAGACTGAGTTATTTGAGGGGGGATATAAAGACGGGTGAATATACCCTCAACCATCAGAATGCTGTAGGTTTAGTGGTAGATTTATGTAAAAAGTTGAAGTGGGTTCATTGTGATTAATACCACACAGGTTCTTACCTGTACCATTAATCATATCACAATAACTTCGCCAGTAGGAGAGATTCCTTAGGAATAAAAGAAATAAGATGAACAAATATTCTCATTTCAAGAGCACCTTACTCTCATTACTTTCCTATTCTGAATCAGTGCTTCTAACATAATGAAGATCAGTTGTGACAAATGCTAAGTTTAACTGGTATGGAGCTTTTGGGGTCACATGACTCCACAATCCATGTACCTACCTTAGGTAAGTGCTACAGTACCCCATGTCCAGCACCCACCCAGGGGTCTATTTTAACCCCACAATACCAGTAAAGGGTCAAGAAATGTTCTAATTCATTTGATCCATGCTGTGTTTGGATCTTTAATCTTATTGCAATAAAGAAAGATCATAAAATAAAACCTGCTAAATGCTAAGATAACAAGCAATAACTTGGGATAAACATAGTTCTGAAAAGAGAAAATTTTAGTTCTGAAAAGAGAAAACATTTATCAGAAATGAACATTTCATTCTTTTTTTTTCCAATGAGAAAAGTAAGTTATTTTGCAGTAAGTTGAGTGTTCATATTAAACAGGAAGAAGGTAGTATGTGGGTTACTGGTGTAAGCTCAGTATGAGGTAGAAAGAAAAAAAGAACAGATATTTGGATCCATAGAATTTGAAGCAAGTATTCATTTTTTACTTTTTCCCTGTTTTAACCTAAAGTATGACAGCATTTGTCCATTTATGATATAATATCTAAATAAGAAATATGTATATGTATATATACATATTTTACATATGATTTAAAAAAGCCATAGGCTTCCCTGTAACCACAATCATTTTTTAGTGATAGAAAAACGAGATTGTCGCATTTGTAACATAATATCTAGTGAGATGTCACCACAAGTTTTTGCTTAATTTTTAAAAGGAATGTGCTGTCAATCATTCTCAGCCTTTTCATGAGGAGTTAAATCAATCTTATCATAATCTGAAAGTGATACGTAATTTTTACCATAATTTAACAATTCTCAAAACCACCTGGTTATTATAATAATAAAATGGAGTGGAATGCTTATGATTCAATATGTAAACTGGGAAGTGTTGTTTTCCTCTACTAAAGTTATTTATTTATTTGAAGTATTGAAGGGGTGAACCCTGGGCCTCGCTCATGTTAGGCAAGTGCTCTGAGCTGCATCCCTATCCCTTTTTTTTTTTAATTGTTATTTTGAGACAGGGTTTTGCTAAATTGCCCAGGCTGCCTCTGGCCTCAAACTCATGATCCTCCTGCCTTAGTCTCCCAAGTTGCAGGGATTATAGGGATGCACCACTGTATTCCGCTGAGACTTTTTTCGAAAAAGGTATGTAACTTTGAACTCGTTAGAAAATAAAACACTACATGGGTAAATATTTAACTGTTGTATGCTGCTACAAGATAAGCACTCAGTTTGAGAGAGTGGCTACTTAGATAATGATGTCATTTCAGCTCTTTTGGACTTACTTTTTCTGAAGAACTAATTGACCTAAAGAAACCTTTCTCCCCTGATATTTATAAGGCTTTCTTTCTGCTTTACACATATGAGATTATGAATCTTTCAGATGAGCTGGCAGGAGCAGGAAGAAAATAAATAGTGATTTCATGAGGCTATTTTATTTTGTCCCTTTACTACTTTAAAAGTGACATTTTTGCGTTTATCATGAAAATTTGAGAACCATACTTGAAATTCTAATTCTGTTTTTGTACTTATAAAGGTATAAAAGCTGAGTCATTACTATAAAAATATTTCTATATGGTTTAGGGGGATCATGAAAGCCTTCAGAAGGATTCATTTCGTTTCTTTTATAGACATGTTTAGGACAGGTCAATGGAACACACAATTTTTATTTGACAGGCTCAAAACATTAAAAAACATTTGGAACAATAATTTTTTTTTTTTTTTTTTTTTTTTTGTGGTACTAGGGGTTGAACCCAGGGCCTCGCACTTGCATCCTGTGCAAGTGCTGGACCACTGGGATGCACCCCCAGCCCTTTTTTTTTTTTCTTTACTTTTTGAGACAGGGTCTCGCTAAGTTATGTAGACTTCCTCTGGTCTAGAACTTGAGATCCTCCTGGCTCCGCCTCCCAAACCACTGGGATTATAGGAGTGTGCCACCACACCCAGCTAAAAAATATTTTTATACTTGTTAGTTAATGTATTGAATTTTTTCATTTCTGATTAGCTAATTGAATGGGTGTACTGTAATATTGGTTGTTGTTGTTAGATGCCATGGAGTCTGTATTGCTTTATATAAGAAAGCCTGTACATAAAGGCAAACCAAACCCTAAGTAGGGCTGATATTCAGCAGTATAAACTGTGCACTGTTGTGAACATACCAGTAGCATGAAAAAGGAGTTATGTTAACAATAATTCCAAGAACTGGCCTGTAGCCAGGTCTGTTTCATAGGTTGGTAACCTCTGTCTTACCAGAGGTTAAACAAATACCCCTTCTGCCTTACAGTAGCTTAGTAACACATATATACTTTACCCAAATACTTACCTTTTCCCCTTATAAGTGTCAATTATGGCAACTTTGCTTATGTCATCCTTTCCATTGAAAACCTTATAAATTCCATCTACAGTATTGTTGTACTGAAAAGACATTTACAAGAAAAAAAGTTGCCTGTAGAATAGGTCATATTTTCCAAGTTATGACATATGTAATTAATTCATTTTCACACTTTTAAATACTGGTTATTCAGAATTATTTTATTTTTATCTTGCGGTATTGGAGGGTGGAACCCAGGGCCTCACATATACATTGCAAGTGCTCTACCATTAAGCTGCACCCCAAACCACCTTCTTAAGTTTATCTTGAGACAAGGTCTCCCTTAGTTACCATGCTGCCTGTAGCCTTGAATTTGGGATTCTCCTGTCCCTACCTCCCAAGTAGCCGGGATTACAAGTAGGCCACCTCACCTCTGGCTGTCAGAATTATTTTATTTCACTTGACATATATAATGGAATAAAGTCTGCAAAATTATAGTGTTTAAATTTTTTGAGAGTGGAATATAAAAATTGCTTAGAAATTAATGTGACCCAAATTCCACCACTCTTTGTCATAATTAAGCCAAGGAGGCTATTTTGATCACTATTCTTATTATACTGAGGTGAAGACACACTGAATGAAAACTAAGACCAATAACAGATTTCTAGAGTTATTCTAAATGTTATAATCCTCAAAATTAGTTACAAAAATTAGGTATATGAAATTAAAAATCAAATTAGCCAAGGAAATAGTTATGAATATTCAAACAATAATTGAATCTCTGATCCTTATGGCTTTCTGTTTTTCCTTGAGACAGGGTTTCTCATGATGTAGACCAGACTGGCCTAGAACTCACTATGTAGACCATGAACTTGCATCAGTCCTCCTACCTTAGCCTCTCAAGTGCTGGGATTGCAGATCTGTGCTACCATTCCCAGCCATGATCCTTTATGGCTTTCTACATTAATATTTAATTGATATATAACCTTATAATCCTAAACACCATCTGAAAGTAAAACAATAAAAAACTTGAAAATAACTAATATTCACATATAGTACCAAATGAAACCATAGTCAAAATGCTAATTCAGTATGGCCAATTCATTCTATTGGTTATTCAAAACATTAAGTTACAAATAAGTACATCATGAAGTATATATCTTCTTATTTATTTCCAAACTGACATTTCATGGTTTCTGTGCACCATTATAAGTTCTTAATCACAAACCTCATTAAAATCAGGCTTGCTGACAATCTCAAGTGTAAATTCAGGTGAACTTTTTCATCAAAAATTAACATAGACTTGTCAACAGTCTAGAGAAGAATGGATAACATGAATACCTTTCACATTTAACACAAAAGTAGAATATCAGTTTAATTTTGTGGAAAGAAAAATCAAAATTCAAGGTAGCATTCAAAGATTTAGAAACAAGCAAATTGTAGATAAATTATATATTTATAAAATAGTAGAAACTTGATTAAATTTTAAATTAAAATTAATTTAAATAAATTTTCCCACCAGGAACACTGCAGCTGTATGAGATAGAGGTTTTAAAAACTTTTAAGATATATTCCCAGATAAGCAACAGGGCTAATAAACTAAATTATACAATTATACCTTGCTAATGACATTGTATTTATACCACTAAGATATAACAATATGGTAATTTGCTTTTGGTACTTACAGGATAAAATATACCCACTGTGGTATCCATAGGGCGTGGAACCAAACTCAAGAATGGATCCGTATAGCCCCACAAAAGTTCCTTCAAAGTTCGGGTTTGGAACATAGAAGATTTTGACTTTTTGATAAATGAATTGATCATCATTTGAACAACGGAACCTGGAAAGCGATGGGGTACAGCCTGCAAAAAAAACAAAAACAAAAAAAAATCACTATTTAGGAGGACACCAATACAATATCACATTTTAACAAAAACATGGATTAAATATAGTCATTGAGTTTAATTTAAAAAAATAACTAAGCCTTTGAAATTACTCCTAAGTCTTGCCTGACTGAAAGTATAATTTTTGTTATTTCTCTAGTCCCAAGATGATTGCATTTCTCTCCCTCATTTCCAGCCACAAGAAGACATTCCAAGTTAGGCCTTAATGATATACTTTTAAGTGATCTTCTAATTCAGTTGATTATTATAACTTTGCCATCTTTGCAAATGACAAATAACAATGTAGGAATTTTTTTTTTCCCCGCGGTTATTAAGGGTTGAACCCAGGGCCTCGCGCTTGCATGCTTTGCAAGTGCTAGACCACTGAGCTGCATCCCCAGCCCATTTTTTTTTACTTTTTGAGGCAGGGTCTCACTAAGTTACGCAGACTACCTCTGGTCTCAAAGTTGCGATCCTCCTGCCTCCGCTTCCCAAGCTGCTGGGATTATAGGCCTGTGCCACTGCGCCCAGCTAGGAATGTATTTTAATGACAAAATAAAATCTAATAATTATAATGATGAAAATGATTATAGCAGGTTCTGTGGTATTGTAAACAAATATTGCTTATCCACTCACTGCTACAGCCAGGTTGAGAACTGTGAAAGTGTCATTTTCTGTTCCAACTGATAGTGAAGGTTCAAAGATAGCACCATTGGGCTGTACAAATGAGACTGTGTGATCCTCAGGGTCCTGAGTTACATTCTCCTTGGCTAGATAACGAACTCTGGAAGTAAACAAGATTCAAAAAATATGTCTTGTGAACATAAGATATGAAATGACATTCACTCATTTAACATACTATTCAAACACATAATGTGTCAGAAAGTATTCTAAGCCATGGAGTTAAAATGATAAATTAGCTATCACTAGGTTTCTGTCAACCTAGTCAGAAGGAGACATAAACTTGCAAGTAGGAAATTAGAATACCAGAGAAGTTTGCTACAATGTACTTTTACACAGAGTCCATCAGAAAACAAGGAGCAGATACAAATCCAGGCTTGGGTTGGTCATGGGCTGGGGGTCAACATTCACCTTGATAGCAATGTCACATAGTGGTCTAAACACCCAATAGAAGTTTAGTTAGGTAAAGAAGGGTAGAAAGTAATATGTATAAAATAAGGAAGGACATGGCATAGTTTGGGAACTGCAAAAGTTTGAGTGTAATTGGATTAAAGGATGATGGTAGAAGGGTAGTTGAAAATAATTTCACTGAAATAAATAACATCTCAAACACAAAAGGTCTGTATGCTCTACTCAAATGATGGTCTATATCCTGAAAGGAAGGAGAAGGCAGTAAGAGATTAAGCGAGGGGATACTGAGTACATTTCTTTTTTTATTGAAAAATTTTAATGTACACCTTACTGTGATTCATTCTGACATGCTTTTCACTGTGACATCTCCATATATGCATTTTGTTGAACATTATATAGATAAGTTCCCCCTTACCCTCTTGTGCGTTTCCTCCCACCATTCCCCCCCAAAGACTTCTCTTCCATTTGCTTGTCTTTTTGTGGTAATAAGTACATTTCTTATACTACAAAGAACTGTCAAAGTACACAGCCTATTCACTATTGGCTTTTCTATCTTTTTTAGTACTTTTGTGTGAACTACAACTGAGCAACAGGATAAAATTTCCTGTGTGAAGGGCTACAGACCAACTCCTCTCTTCTCACCTTACATACTAAATTCTTATTATTTCTAAGCTACTGACTTTAACATCTCTAGGATGCAAAGTACTTAAGAATGTGACGGAAGGTGATTCTTATGAGGGAAGATATTTTGCAAGTACAAGAGATAAATTGAAGTGCACATCTTTCATCAAACTATCATATTTAGATGTCTATTATGTAAGCTGAATAAATAAAGACTGAAAAAACATAGGGTTGAAATATAGATAAAAACAAATTTTTGGACCATAATAAAAATAGAATTATAAGATGGGCATGGTGGTGCATGCCTGTAATCCCAGAGATTTGGCAGACAGAGGCAGGAGGATTGCAAGTTTAAGACCAGAGGCAGACTGCACAATTTAGCAAGATCCTGCCTCAAAAAAGTATAAAAAAAAAAAAAAAAAAAGGTGGGGTGGGGCTGAGAGTGCAGTCCAGTGGTCCAGCACTTGTAAAGCCTGCAAGAGTGAGTCCCTGGGCTCAACCCCCAGTACCAAAAAAAAAAAAAAATTGAATTATTATAGGGCGGGGATTACGAGTCCCCAAGCAATGCCTAAAATAGTGAAGTTTTATTGTTTTCTTAATTCTTTATAAATAAACTAATGGCTCACATATTTCAAAAAGAATTTTCAAGAAAACTATAAAGATGTTTTATTTTTCATATACTTTTATTAAAGCTTTATTTTGCTTTGATAAGGTGGATATACAAAAAGCACAAAGATCTGAAATAGCACCCCAGTCTATTATTAGCAAAGCCCCATTCCTCTAAAATAACTATCTTTTAAAATTTGAGTTCATATTATTAACATTTCAAACCAGGCAACTGTACTTTTAGAAACATTTATGTATCAATAATTGAAACATTAGCTAAATAATTTTGATCCAAATTCTCTTCCTTAAATTGTACTTACAACATTATACCAGTTGATGGCAGTCACTAAGAGAAAAACTTTAGAAATGAGCCCAGCCTATAGAGAGTGCTTTTAAAAAGAACATAATCACTTAACTTTTTAAAAAAAAATTAGAACTTTTAGAATGTGGTTAATAAGGTCAAGGGGAAGAATCTGTTCTATATTTTGCCCAAGACATCTTTCCTTATATTCCTGCCAAAGTAAAGTTTAAGAATGATTTACATTGAATTTGAGAATATTCAGAAGGAATTACAGTATTGATAGAGTTGGTATAGATTGGAATATAATTAAGATCTCGATCCAGGCAATTTCATGCTTTGATCCACTTCGTAGCTTGTCAACCAAAGTTTCATCAAACTCCTTTTTGCAGTCACTAGCCTAACAACAACAGCAGCAAAATAAGCCTGTGGTTCTGTTTGAGAAGAAACATCTTTGTACAGTTCCAATTTCAATTGGATTCAGTCTGTAATTGATGGGAAACCATGTTTAGCACATTGAAATTGTTCAAAGTGCTAACTTTTTCTATAAAGTTATTTAAGGCATCCAGACAAGCATAAATGACTCCAATTTGGTGATATCATGAGACAAGATGACTTATCATTGATCAGGAATCATTTTAAAATTATTAGATAATGAAGAGTTAATTGTTCCTAAATTTTAGGTTTAATCCTACTTCTCTAACTTTACTGTTGCTTCTCCAAGAAAGGAATATCTATACATCCCCTTTTTGTCTGTTAGAGAGATTAAAGGCTATAAGAATAAAAGTTATATAAACTGTCACCTACCTACCAGAAAAGAAATAGGTTTAGTAATATTATGTTTTCTCACATAGCAAGTAATAATCTTAAAGGTGAAAAAACATCACTCACCCCAAAGCACAGACAAAAATAAAAAGGTAGAAAACATAAATTCTCAAATTCTAATGAATCTTCTTTTTTCTTACACTTATTCATTTCATTCAGATTATATTTTTTAAAGATTTATGCTTAGACTTTCATTGTTTTAGGTATAAATTCCAGATTTTTATAGGTGCATAACATAGATTATCACATCCTCAGGAATAAGATCCTCATACAAGCTTTTACTAATACCATACAAGCTATATTACCATGAAAAATTACTTTCCAAGCCAAGATTCTCCTTGTAATAATGAAAACTAAGTATTTGACCAAGTTATCATCACAGATCTGTGCACAGAGATAGTAGAGTTAGGAGAAACTGCTAAGACAAGATAGGCACCAACACTATCTGCAGCTTATAAATCATGTGTTGTAGTAGTAGGCAGCCCTCACAACAACTATTGATATTATAATTTGGGCTGACATATACAAACCAGCTATACCACTACTGGGAATATATCCAGAAGGAGACAAGTTATACCACAGAAACACCTGTATCTCCATATTCAATGCAGCACTTTTCACAAGAGCAAGAATATGGAACCAACAATGGTGGCCATCAAGAATGGTTAAAAAAAATTATGGTACATATACACAATGGAATACTACTCAGCAATAAAAAATGAAATAATGTCATTTGCAGCAAAAAGGATGGAACTGGAGAACATCATCTTAAGCAAATGAACACAAGCTCAAAAAGAGAAATACCATATGTTCATACTCATATGTGTGAGCTGAATCTTAAAGCAAGAAAAAATCCTGTACATACATTGATATATAAAAATGCACAGTTAAACCTAGCAAAAAAGGGACAATATGAAGATTAGCGAGAAGGAGGGAGGGGACTAGCAAAGGGAAGCAAAGATTGTGGAAGGTGGGATAGGGAGGAGAATCAATGTAGAGGGATAAAGAGGGAGAGGATAATCTCAATGTAAACAATGCAACTTCATGATCACATGGGAAAAATAGGGGAACATAACCCAAATATGCATTTGAGTTTTACTACATATTAGTCAAAGCCTGCAGCCATAGCCCTGTGGCATCCGATCCTGTCAGATCTCGGAAGCTAAGCAGGGTCGGACCTGGTCAGTACCTGGATGGGAAACCGCCTGGGAACACCAGGTGCTGTAGGCTTGGGAGATGGACCTGGCAACCCCCTCCCAAAAATCAATCTGCCATTGAAAACCCTATGAACAGCACAGAAGCACTGACAATAGTGTTTCCCCTGTTGTACAGAGGGTCACTATGAGTCGGATACCGACTCGACGGCACCTAACAACAACAACAACATATTAGTCAAAAGATTCCATAAACCTTTTAAGTTGATAAAAGTGTTACCAAAAATGATATAATAACTATAATATATATAACAGTTGTCAATGAACAAAGAAATGGTTGGGAAAGGACTGAAAATTATTTAGAGAATATCCAAAACAGGTAAGAACTGTAAGTACAATTTATAAAAAATTAAATATAAAATTCTTCATTATCTAATAATTTTATATTTATAAAATGATATAAATTGATCATGCTATATAAGTATCAATTATCCATAAGAGAAAAATCACACATTTGAATAAAAAATGGTATTTAGGACTTAACTATGTTCCCATATGTTGTTGTTAGATGCCATCGAGCTGGTATGTGACTCATAGTGAGCCATATATAACAGATGAAACAATATTGTTGTGCTTCTCTGCTATTCATAGAGTTCTCAATGGCTGATTGCTTTTTGGGAGAGGGTTGCTGGGTCCTTCTCCCATGTTCCCACATAGCTATAACTATATTCCTAACCTTGATTAAGGTAGTATATTTAGCACCTATCTCCCCTTTAATTACTTTGATAGTGGAAAAAATAATACACAAGTTACAATTTAAGTAGGAGGAAATTTCTACAGAAATCTAAGAGTTACCAGTTCCTACATCAGTGTGAACATGAAGAAGTCACTTCACATTTGCTAGGTAAATCTAAAGGGCCTCGGGCTTGCATGTTTTGTAAGTGCTATACCACTGAGCTGCACCCTCAGCCTATTTTTTTACTTTTTGAGACAGGGTCTCACTAAATTACGCAGACTCCCTCTGGTCTCGAACTTGCAATCCTCCACCTATATAATTTCAAAATTACTTTGACTATAAATCCTTAGCAGGTACTATAGTTACATAAAATCTTCCATGTCACAGTTCTCAAAACTGAATGGACATCTGAATCACACAGAGGACTACAGAACTCATTACCGTGCTCCCAGATTTTCTGATTCCTTTGGTGTGGAGCAGGGTCTGACAACTCACATGTCTACCATGTCTCCTCATGATGCTGATATTGCTCATCTAGAGCCACACCTTTTTTTGGTAGAATTTGGAGGTTGAAACCAGGGCCTTGCACATACCAGACAAATACTGTCCTACTGAGCCACTCCCCCAACTCATTTTTTACTTTTTATTTTTGGACAGGGTCTCACTAAGTTGTGAAGGCTGTCTCTGGTCTCAAACTCACCATTCTTCTTGCCTTGGCCTCCTAAGTTGCTGGTTTTACAGGTGTGCCCCCAGCACCCAGCTAGGAGCTACACTTTGACAATCACTGGTATAAGGCACACATTTAATTTTAAGATGTTATATATTCATAGCCCTTGCTCCACTGCTCAGCATGCTTATTTCAGACATGATGAGAACATAGGCCAGAAGTGTCAAACAAAACCCCTGCAAGTTCTTAAATGCAGGGCAATTCTTTGATGCTGGTAAATTTATAAAATCTGCATATCTTTTCTATATAATATCTAATAATATTTGGATACATTTATATCCTTTCATTTATTCAAAATGAAGTTATTAAACCCTTAGCTTAGAATTCTATTTATATAGAAAAAGTATTACAAGGTACATTGTTAGCAAGAAGATAAGTATATTTCAATACAATGGTATTTATCAGGTGGAAACCTTCTCAGAAACACACATGCTCAAGGTAAGAGTGCCACTCAGTTTTGGGAACTCACTCACCTGTATGTGTAAGGACCTCTTTGTTTAACTTTAAAATTGCTGCCGTTGACTGCCACTTCCTCTGGATTTTGTACCTCAAAGATCCAAAACTGTCTGTAAACTTCTGTTCCTGTTTTAACCCAGTTTTTAAAAGCAATTGTACCTTCCTCAAGGACAACTTGCTATAAAAAAAGAAAACAAGTTTTGAGTTATTTCTTTGAAGTAAATATGACCACTTCTGGGAGTTTCTTCATAATGTTTCATCAGTCTGATTAAAATGACCAAGTTAAAGTGTCTTGCTCAACTTTGTCACACATTTCATACAAGAATTTTTTCAACATATTATAGCTACTTATTATGGTTAACCCTTTTGAAAGGAATCATAAAATGTAGAAATAATGACTGTTGATTTTAAAATAAGCTTAAAGGTAGCAATAATGCAGCCTTCAATAACACAATTTAGTAAGCAGATTTTACTCAAGTTGTTCCAAAAAGGTTTTACGAGGTTGAATCTTCTGCTCCTACTTAGCTGTACTGATGAGGCAAAACAAAAAAACTGAGAAAAATCTAGTAGTATTGAAAGCTCTTCCTCCTCCTCCTCCTCCTCCTCCTCCTCCTCCTCTTCCTCCTCCTCCTCTTCTTCTTCTTCTTCTTCTTCTTCTTCTTCTTCTTCTTCTTCTTCTTCTAAACTGGACAACTCAGGGACAAATGACTTAACATTTACTAAATGAACAAAATAAACACTTATGGATAAAACACAAATATGACCTTTCCCTTTTGGAATCTTGCTCAATATGGCCTCCCTAACTCTTAATATATTTGCATCAACCCTAGAGTCCACATCTCCAGAAATTACAACTCCCTAATTTGTCATTTAGGCTGGGATTTAGCTCAGTTGGTAGAGTGCCGCTATGCAGTCTCTGAGGTCCTGAGTTCAATTGCCAGCACAGCAAAATGGGAGAAGGACGTGGCAACCCATTCCCAAGGCAACAGTCAGCCATTGAAAACCCTATGAGGGTCACTCTGAGTTGAATACCGACTCGACAGCACCTAACAACAACAACAACAATTTGTCATTATTGTGTTACTATTTTTTTTAAAGAAAACAAGATAAGCAAGTTGCCCCACTGTGTGTGTGTGTGTGTGTGTGTGTGTGTAATGCATTAAAAATCATGGATGCCCTTTGTATTGAAAATAGACAAGTAGAAAATACACCAATAACAGAATTTAAACCTCCTATATTAGAAACCTAGTTTCTCCTTTAGGGCTTTTGGGACCAAGTAAAAAGTCACAAAACCCCTCAGGGTCCATTTCATTATCTGTGAGATGAGGGAGTCACCATAGATGCTTTCCTAGTTTCCTTCCTTGGCTTTCCCTCTCTGAGCAGGAAGTCTATGAAGTTGTATCAACTAAAGCAAACAAAGGAGATTTTATTGCAGGTAGTATTTCCAATTAAGTACTTTGGGAAGAATGCCCAGGTTCAAGAGCTCCAACTTATTTTAGTGTATAAGAGGAAGAGGAAGAAAACTATTACACAGAAAATGAGCCTGAGGAGACCCACGAATACAAGAACAATATGTCCTATTTTTTCCCTATACCTGGAAACATCAATTCATAGAATGATGGGGCCAGAAAAGGACAGTGAATATTATTACAGTTTTTAGTGGGGCACACTGAGGCTGTAAGAAACCAGGTGGCTGGCCCAAGTGTAACTTAGGCAAATAGTTATGTAATCATAAGGAAAATCCTAATCTCTGACCCTTATACTAGTCCTCATTTACATCATGCTATTACTGGGTTTATGATTTTTTGTCACCTTTTGCACTTAATTAGTAGAAGTCAAATTTCATGTCAAGATATTGTATTGCTTAACACAGAGAATAAGTGAATTCCATACAGACGAACTGGGCAAATAGTTAAAAGGCAATTACAACTGATGTTGCAATCCACATATACCAGGAATAAGAGCTGCTAAAGTGAAGTTCAAATCTCTATTGCCTTTGTACATGAAATTGTCCTAAAAAACATTTTATTTGCTCTCAGAAGGCCTTACTTCTATATTAACCAGCTCTATATTCAGACAAATTTGCATAAATTACGACTATTCTTCTAAAAAGGTGTTTGTGAATGTTAAAGCTGTTAATTTACCTATTTTAAGAGATTATAAAGGGAGAACACATACAAACAATTATTTAAACAATATGAGAATCTTAAGGCCTAATGAGATATGTACCATTTATCTTGGGTCTCTTAAGGTACATATTTTATTTCCATCCTTAATGAAAAGATCTCAATAAATTCTTATAGAACTAAAAAGGGTTTGTGACAGAATGTCCCTGACATGACAGAATACCTAACTCTAATGTATGTGCACCTAAGTCCCAAATGACACTGTAAGTGTATGACAACTTTTTTTACTAAAAGCTATAAATCATTTTGATATATTATTTATTATCCAGCTTATTTGTGACAGGAGATATTTTTAATGGAAAAGTTGAAATATAAAAAGCTGAAATGAATACATTGAATTATCAGTTCTTAGAACTATCTTATTTTCAGAGGTAGAAAATGGCTCCAAGTAAAACAGATGTCTGATTCAATGTCACAATACAGTTTTGTGGTACATTTGGAGATATAGGGTAGTTTCACTCCAATCTTGTGTGGTTTCTATAACACCATGATTCATTCAAAGACAGAGAAAAATACTAAAGTAGGTACAATACAATGTAATCTGTATAGTGCTAACGCTACTCTGTGTATTAGAAAATTGTGTAAGTGTTCCTTGAATACCAAGTTTAAATATTATAAGTTCCTCTACTTTTAAAAGGAGCAAAAGATTTTATGTCCTTTGTGAATTTAAATGAGCTGGATTTTAAATTAAATTGGATTGCACAATCTAGCCTATTTTTCAAATCTTTCACTAAATTTGAAGTCTAAAGCCAATAATTATGTACACAGAATAATATAATTTAAGATCCTTTCACTTGGCCAATATGTAAATCGGTATGTGACTCAGACATTAAGTATGCAGACTGTCTAGCCCCAGTAATGGCTGGACTACAAACTAGTGACTATCATATGGAATGATCTCCAGTCATATTGGAAGCTGATGACCTTAAAATTTCTATTCTTCTATGCTAATTTGAAAACAGATATTTGGAACAGTATTATCTATATAGTCACATACTCACTTGATTATTGTGGTTGCATGAAAACAGTACTTATCTGCATAACTGCCAAATTCAGTGTAATTATTAAAATGCCCTTGATATCTTCTTGTGTGGGGTGGGTAGAGTAAAAATATAGAAAACATTGTCTCATTTCTCAGGGACCTTATAAATTTATTAAGACAAAATTATGTATAGAAGACTTTATGCATTAGATTCTTTTAGTCTAAACTGCTAACAAATGCAATAGCTTCTTTCTTCAAAGCACAGAATGAAGTAGTTAACAGTGAAACTGGATGCTAGGAATTTGACCTAGAGTTTGATTATTTAATAACAATTTTAATTTGGGGAGGTTATTTAATGTCTTTGTACCTCAACTTCCTTATTTATAAAATGACCATAATTTTGAACCACATGAACTTTGCATTTTTTAAAGTCAAAAAAAGTTGACTGTTGATATTTTCAAAGGGTTTAAATTTTATAAACTATGAGGATTAAATATGAGCCCTTAGAATAGTGCTGGCCTATAATCAACATTCAATAAATGTTACCTATTAGCATTATGCAAATCCTTTCAACTCTGTAGAGTCAGAACTCTAAAATCACTTACTTTCCACACTTTAACAGCTTGTTTGTAATATTTACTGCCTAACCCAGTCATGTGGAAATAACTCGTGCAATGACTTGGGGCACTTCTTTTAGTGTGATTTGACCATCTTTATATTTATTTCCTCTCCATTAAAATAAAACTGTACCTAAAATGCACATGTATACTGAAAATGCTCTTTGTCCTCGTCACTCACTATTAAAATTCACTCATAACTGGTCCTAAATGGAAAAATTTTCCCATGTTTAAAACAAAATTTCTCATGCTTATGCATTCTATATATGCTGAGAGAAAGAATAAATTCAAATATTAGTAACAGTTGTGTTGACTCAAGAAGCGGCTTTAGTCTTAGATTATTAAAATCTGAAATAAAATTTGGTGAAATATATTGGAGTAATATTTATTTAATATTTAATAATTAGCCTCTAGAATGTTTATAAGAAACAAAAATGGGAGATTTTGTATTTGGCATGAAAAGTAAACTACACTGACATTAAATTGCACTGGAGAAAGAAAATTACATATGCTTACTTATTTTTTTCTTGTACTGGGGTTTGAACCTAGGGCCCTGCGCATGCTTTGCAACTACTCTACCACTGTGCTACAATCCAGATCATTTTTATTTTGAGATAGAGTCTAACTACATGGTCCAGGCTGCCTCTAGCCTCAAACTCTCCATTCTCCTCAGTCTCTCAAGAAGTTGAGATTGCAGACAGGCACTTACTGGCTATTTCTTAAAACATTCTTTTTAAATGACTTTTTAAAAAATAGTTATATGGAAATATATGTAGTATTTATTTTATTTTATTATTTTAATTTAAAAATTTTAGGTTGTTTCTAGATCTCATTCATTTCTTAAATATAAAAAGTACTGTCATCTTTAACAATCCTAAAGATATTTCATTTTGAGCTTTGTAGGTACTGTGTAAAAGTGCAAATTATTTTATTGTGTCTAGAAATACTATATAATTAAATTAATATAAATAAATTACATTGTCAAAATATGGGCTATCTATTCCAAAGTCAGTCATTTTAATAAGTAATCATTTCAGTTTGTTTTATCTGAATGCCTTCTTTTACAAGCTACTAAAGGAACATTCTTTTCCAGAAGGAGGAAGAAAATGTAAGTGTAATTAAATCATGAAATAATTGAAAGTTAATCTTTTAATAGGAAAAAAACAAATATTTAATTCCATTTTGGTATATTATATTTAATATCATAGAGAAAGTAAATTTAAAATAGCCTGTTGTAAAATAGTTACTAAACATTTTACCAAGTGATACTAATAATAACAAGTATTAATCATCTTTTGAAAAAGTTGGCAGAACTTTGACCTTTTTAAAGTGCTTTGATAATCTGTACATTCACTGCAGCTCATGGTTTTGACTTTTGTTCATCTAGAAATATTATATAAGCTTGCTGGCTCCACAAAAATCTATTAGGAATCACACTAAAAACCTGAGAAGAAATATCTTAATCTATAATCTATAAAAAGCATGAAGTCCCCAGAAAATATCCCTTGGAAATAAACAGCAAAAATTAAGATAGTGTCAGGATGTCATCTTTTAGAATTAGAAATACAGAGCCCCAACTCTGTACTTTGTAAAAGGGAAACTATAAATGATTTTCTCATTGTTTTCAATCAAGCACTTTCAGTCCTTAAGTGATACTTGTATGTAATAGCTTTTTCAATTTGCTACTAAGAAATATTCAGTGAATTTCAATGGCAAGCAAAAAATTCACCAGTACCCAAATACATATGTTTTAAAAACAACATCAGTATCCTGAATGTTCCTGAAGCAGTGCTAAGAAACATAATTCAGAGATTTGACAACTATCATCTGTCAAGGACATACATATACCAGTACCATTTTAAAAGTAGTTTTGTAAACTAACGAAAAAGGCTTATATAAAAAGGTCAAATTTTTTTCTTTTTTTTTCTTTTCTTTTGGTTCCAGGGAGTGAACCCAGGCACTTGAGCATGGTAAGCATGTGCTCTTACCACTGAGCTGCACACCTAGCCTCATAGTTCATTGAAAACCAAAATTGACAAGATCAGCATGGAAACAGGAGAGTAAAATCAAGCTTAGCTTTATTTGTACAATAGACCTTGACTACTGCAGGGATTCTGACGATGAGTCTTTACGATAAAATATTACTTATTCTTTGTAACTCTTTCTTCCCTGAAATTTCAGTTTTGTACATCTTCTTTCTTGAGTCTGGATCTATACTGTTCCTTTGGTCATGGGAAAGATTGCATTGTTATTGTTGTTGTTGTTGTTAGGTGCTATCCAGTCAAGTCAATTCATAGCAACCCTCACAGGGTTTTCGATGACTGATTTTTTCAGGATTGTTTTAATTGTGGGTTGCCATACCCTTTTCCCATTTTTATGGTGCTGGAGATTGAACTAGGCCCTCAGTGTATGCAGAGTGGTACTCTACCAGCTGAGCTAAATCCCAGCCCAAAAGATTGCATGGATAACACTTCCTTAAATAATAAGAAGGAAATCCCTGGTATTTCCTCTTATTTGAAAACATTACTGATCATGTTCTAAACAATATTTCCTTCATTTTCATCAGCCAGAAAACATTTTATTCTGTCTTTCCTTGACTTCTATTTTTCTATTAACTCTTAAATTATACTCGTTTCCTTTTATTTCTTCATATTTCTTTTCCAGTTTTCCTTTTCTCTTCCTGCCTCTGATTACATGCAAATCCTTCTGCTTTTCTCTCTACATTCAAACTGCTAGAAAGCAGAGGATTTAGTTTTATCTGTAGTCTGTCAGCAATAATCAAATCTATCTGAACTCTGACCTTTGTAGTACTGATAATCTGGTCAAAGCACTTACAAAAAACCTCTTGTCTTTCACTTTCTCAGGGATCTGTTTCTATCAGTAACTCCACTGGGCATGCTGTGGCTTGTTATTTTTGCTCCTCTCTCTCCTGATTTAGTTCCTCCATCCAAAATTCACTGCCTCCTATCTCCTACCAGTTTTTTCTGTGTGCTTCACCACATTAGATGAGAGTGCTTTTTGTTATGTTATATGCTAATTATGTAAAGATCTTTCTAAAATGGAATATTAAATACTCCTTGAAAATGAGCATGTCCTGCACAGTTTTTTTCTTGTTTTACTGTCTCTGATTTCTTTACTTTCCAGCCTTTTCCATCGTTTTCCATTGTAGTCTATTCTCTACAGTCGGATGACCTATGTTTGGAACTTGACTTCTTTACCTTTTGGCTAGTTAGGTTGGCAAGTTGATTTAAAGACTTGTACTTATAAATGAGTAAAAAAATCTTACCTTTTCATAATTTCTGAAAACTAAATGAAAATGTATATAGAAAGCTCTTGTTGTTAGGTGTCTTTGAATCTGTCTCTGACTTATAGAGACCCTACCTACAACAGGCGAGACACTATTATGCTTCTCTACTATTCACAGGGTTTTCAATGGCTGATTGTTTTGGGGAGTAGGTTGCCTGGTCCTTCTCCCAAGCCTACAGCACCTGAGTTCGCAGGTGGTCTTCCATCCAAGTACTAACCAGGTCCGACCCTGCTTAGCTTCAGAGATCTGATGGGATTGGATGCCACAGTGGTACAGCTGCAGGCTAGAAAGCTCTTAGTAAACACAAAATAAATGCTAGCCATTTGATGATAGCAATCTCTTAAGTGCAAGTTTTGTTACATCTTACTGAAAAACATACTATTTTTATTATATCGCCAATAAAATATTCTTCTGCCTGAAGCTTAAATCTTCTTAAATCTAATCACGTCACCTCAAATCATCTCGTGTTAATCCAATATTCTTACCATATTCTGTACCTTCTTCACTTCATTTAGTTGCATTTCCACAGCTTTTCCATACCATTTAATTAGTCCTTTGAGAACTTTATTGCAATCTTTTATGGACTTTCATAATTCTATGCCTCCTCAAACTCTGATTCTAAATCCTACATTTTTCTTGAAGTTTCTTGAATACTCCAAGAGATTTCTCTTTCAAAATAGCATTTATTTTTCCATATTATTTACAATTTGAGAGTCTCACATGTCACTGTATTATCATATTTTTTCTATAAAATATATATGCTTTTTCCTAGTTATGAGTTATACTTGTCAAAACAAAAATTTATTTTACTTTCAAACACCATACAAAAAGCACATTTTAATGCCTTAAAACTGTCTTCTTATGATTAATTATTATGAGTTCAGAAAGAAATATTAAAGAATTAAAATATGTGTTAGCACTCACACACCACCTAAGAAAGTCTACATATGCTAATTTTCTTACATAAAGAAACAAATAGGTGACCAATACTCAGCTATTGGTCAAAGATAACATATAGGAAAAATAGTCTTGTCTAAAATGCCGGGCCCTGGGAAATTATAACTTATTTAGAAAAGTCTTCTGAACAAAAAAACAATCTATGTGTCAACACAGACACTGATTCTATCCTCTCTCAGTAGAAGATCCAGGTGGGACTCACAAATAATATAGCAGGAAGTATGCTGGAACAATGGTGATTCCATCTCACACTATTAGATAAGCCCCACCTAATCATCACCTGTCTCTACTGGCCTATACCAAAAATAATGTAAACAAAACTGGGAATTCTGAGGCAGGGGATATTATTCAATTTAAAATAGTATGTATTATATATGTATAATATACATTTAATATTGCATATTCTATATGTTTGTTTTGCTAAACACATGAGACTGAAGATCTGCAGTATGTTAGCAATGATTATATTATTGAGCAAAAATAGGAATCATTACCTTACAATGCTCTATTTTTATAGTGAGAACATCTATAATAGTACAGTGAGAGGATTTCTTTTAAATTTAAAACTTTTAGCATTTTTAACTAAAATATACCAAATAGTAGCTTTTTGCAATGAATAACTAGATTTGAAATCAATTCCTCATATTAATTTGTCAATTAAGTCAGTGCTTCCATGAAATAAAATGGTATTTATTTATATTCCTAGGAAGACCAGGATGTCAAACACAGATGAACAGATGAGAAAGATAAAGGTCTTGGCAATAATAGAAATTTTAACATGAGCTAAAAGTCTAATATATTTTCTCTTATTCTCCACCATGCACTATGCTAATCCTCTGTCTAGGTTGTTGGAATCATAACCAGGCTGAGTGGAAGCCAGAGCTGATATATGTTTTATTTGGTCAGTGTTACGACTTTTTAAAAGTAATGAGTGTACAAGCCTTTAGGCAGAACAGAAACACTTAAGTTCACTATTTTCCCTTTTCTTCATTCTACCTTGTTCTTGGAAATTTGCTAACCTTCATATGGGCTGGGATTTAGCTCAGTTGGTAGAGCACTGCTCTGCAGTCTCTGAGGTCCTGAGTTCAACTGCCAGCACAGCAAAATGGTAGAAGGTAGAAGGACATGGCAACCCATTCCCAAGGCAATCCCGAAACAGTCAGCCACTGAAAACCCTATGAGGGTCGCTTTAAGTAGGACTCAACTCGATGACACCTAACAACAACAACAAGAACAACCTTCATATAGGCCTTCAGCAAGTCTTTATCCCCTCTTCTATCTTCTATCAATTAAAATTTCTGGTAAGTGTGAGGAAAATTAGGATGAACAAGTGAGAGGGAATTTTTATGCAAATCCTATTTAATCACTCTAATCCTAGTTAAAACTAAGATTATCAGTTTATTTGTATATAGTAATGAGAAATGTTTTCCTGAGGTATTTTCTAATTCAAATATGTTGTTGTTGTTGTTGTTAGGTGCCGTCGAGTCGGTATCCGACTCATAGCGACCCCTCTATACAACAGGGGAAACACTATTATCAGTGCTTCTCTGCTGTTCATAGGGTTTTCAATGGCAGATTGATTTTTGGGAAGGGGTTGCCAGGTCCTTCTCCCAAGCCTACAGCTTCTGGTGTTCCCAGGCGGTCTCCCATCCAGGTACTAACCAGGCCTGACCCTGCTTGGCTTCCGAGATCTGACGAGATCGGATGCCACAGGGCTATGGCTGCAGGCTAATTCAAATATAAAACTTTGTAAATAAGAAGTATTTGTGAGGTAAATTTATTACACATATTAGAAAAAGCAGTATACCAGTTTACTGTTTTACTAAGGTTCCTTTTTCAATATTAAACACAATCCTTAATAGATAAACAAAAGCTTCCTTTTCTCAGTATTAACCAAATGCAACTACTTTTACACATATTCCTTTACCAAATATACTTATTTCATATTCAAAAGAACATCAACATACTTTTAGACATAATGATAGCAATCATGTATACTAACCTATTTACCTGTAATTTTATCAGAATTTGATATTTATATTTAAGAGAGCAGTGTATACACGTTAAATATACTTTGTACTTGTAACATTTTGTACATGGTCACTTTATCATGTACAGTTGCAGTTATTCATAGTCATCTTCCTGTTGGTAAAACAAAAACAAACAAAAAAACCCTACCAGTTACCATGAAACATAAAATATGAACCCAAAGCAAAAATGAGACAGAAGACAGAAGGAATCTAAGGGGCAAGAAATATTCTTTACCTTTTTAATTGTCTTCTCAATAAGCATATCTCCAACTGGCATTAGAATACCTCCAAACACAGCCAGGACCGCCCCAATGACAGCCCCTGCTATAAGGCCACAGTTTCGATCACAGCCCATTCTTCTTGTGCAGGAGATGAACCAAGGTTAAGCGACTGTTTCTTTCAAACTCCCAGGTATGAATGAGATGTTTTCTACACAGTCTGGTTCTATGATTAGAAAGAGATCATAAAACAAGCTTAAATATCAGTACAAAAAGATCAAAGTACAAGAAAACATGACACTGAAACAGCCGATTTTTGCCAGCTATAAATAAACTAATCCTTTTCTGTTTTACCAAACTGACTTTCTAGGTCCTTTTCTCTTGTCTTGCTCCTAAATACCTACTGGGGCAGACATAATGTCACAGTGCTTCTTCAAAATTCTTCCCAATTTTCTTCCTATGAATGATTAACATATTGAAATCTTATCTAAGGAGAACCTTGTTTACACATGGATCTTCTCTCAGCTTGGGATGCTTCATTGAATCCTTGCCCACTATCTAGTTTCTCCACCCAAACATAACCATCAACACCCTGCCCAAAGTTCTGAAAACTGTGTGGGGCTGGGATGACATCTTTTCTCTGTAAATGCTAAGCCAGTATGGTAACAGATGGTTTTTCTTACTGTGCCTTATTCATGAACAAACAGCAAAATATGAGTTTTGTAAGAAATAATCTGGCCAGTCTCAGAAAGAATCAATATGTCTAATCATTTGAAAGCTACCTGTTAAAATAGGAAAGCATAAGTAGGGAGTATATTGTCAAAGAGTTAATAATAGGATACTCTGTAATATCATTGTAGTTACAATAACTTAAAAGAAAATCCCATTTTTATGAAAAATGAGTTCATGTCTAAAATGTTTATGTATAAACAGTATGGAAAACAGTGAATTATTTTTAAAAGTCTACTTTATTAATTTTATTGGTAAAATGGCTTTTGCATAGACAATAAATGTAAGGATTTGAAGAAAATATACATTGTATAGGAGCTTTTGTTTTAATGATAGGTTTTGCTGTTTTACTAGTCTCAAAGGCTTTTATTCACACATTCAATTGCAATATTCATTTTTCTGCACAGTGATTCATGCCGAATTTGTTAAAATCAACTAATTTTTGCAACTGTGTATTTCACCTAGTCAGTCTTATTTGTGGAATTATATCCTATGTGGTTAATCCATAAAGATAGGAAGAAAATAATTTATGGAAAGAGAGGATCCTGTTAAAATGAAATCAACAAAAATGTCTGACTTCTGATCAATATTTAAAAATTCATTAATCTGAGCTATTTTGATTATAATGCCATGTTTTATGATAAAGTTGACTTTTAGCTGAAATGTAGTTAGAATATGCTTTATAGCTTATAAACCAATAATTTCTACTTCAAAATGCATCTGGCCAAGGAAAACATAGATACCAACAGAATGGAGACTACAGAAAAAAATGGCACACAGAAAATACTTTTGTCAACATTCTATATGTGGCAATGAAAATTATATTTCATCATGGATTCAGGTTTGCCATCAATAGCTTTGCTGCAACCAAAGTATAACTCTTATGATTTTATTAGTATTTATCTCCACTTGCAAAACATTTAGTTTTTCAGGTACAGCAACTATGATTACACAGCAGTGGTGATAATTCAGAGACCCTCACTGCTAAGTTGGTCTCCACTCCTGCCTGACTCTAACCTTTAGGAAGCTTTAAGAGAACCTCTGTAGGAACCTATTGCTTTGTGAGCCCATTAAAATAAATAAATAAATAAAAATAAATAAATAAAAAGGGTAGGAAATCCTGTGTCCAATTCCAGTTTTGTATGGAAATCTATGGAAAAACAATTTAAAAATTGAGTTTTCTTTTGGAAAATTATGTCCTATGTAAACTTCTTCCATGTGTCTGTCAAATTGTCGTGCTTTGGGAATTGCATGTTGCGGTGATCCTGAAAGCTATGCCACCAGTATTTCAGATACCAGCAGTGCAACCCAAGGTGGACAGGCTTCAGCTGAGCTTCCAGATCAAGACAGACTAGTGAGAAGGACTCAGCAGCCCACTCCTGAAATAATTAGCCATTGAAAACCCTACGAATAGCAGAGAAGCACTGTCAAATATAGTGCTGGAGAATGAATCCCCCAGGCTGGAAGGCATTCAAAGACAACTAGGGATGAGTTGTTTCCTCAAAGTAGAGTTTACCTTAATGACAGAAATGAAGTAAAGCCCCAGGGACCTCATTTTCCTGATGTGGCATGACTGAAAATGAGAAGATGTACAGTGGCTACAATGGGCTCAAATATAAAAAGATCATGGGCATGGCACAGTGTATGTTAATGTTTTGGTCTGTTGTTCATAGGGTTGCTGAGTTGGATTCAACTCGACAGCACCTAACAACAAAATGTGAACTTCACTAAAAGTATTGATTATTAATGTCATTTCCAATTCTGACATATGGAATATAAAATGATTTTAAAATTATAACTCTAGTGCTATAAAATATATATGCATATATTTGCCTTGCTTTGGAATGCAACTGTGAATCTATCTGAACTTTTCACAATTATTCTTTTTTATCCCAGATCCCCCATGCACAACAGGAAAGAATTTCTGCAAATGGCAAAGACTTTCAAGAGTATCTACTGGAAAATCCAAAGGGGAGCACTGGCTCTTCAATGCCTGAAAACTAATTCTTAAGACTTCAGTGGACTCTAAGCCTAGCTATGCTGAGCAATGGACAGACCTGGGCTGTGTCTGCTTTGATTTTAAAACTGAAGTGAGATAGTGCACACATCCAGCTACTGGTGAGTCAAGCTCATTAGAAAACAGAAGTATGAAGTAAGGTATTCTATTGAATCATATAATTAAACAACTTTTAATCTAACATTGGTCTGGGTGATACATAGCCAATGGCACTAATATTAATCTACCATTATTTCCACCATATACTGATATTTAAGAAAAAGAGGGATTAAGCTTATCTACTTGTTCAAATTTTCAATTGATTGATTTACTTCTTTTACTGGTGTAAATTTCTGGTTTTTTTATTTTTCTGTAGAAACAGGAAAGACACTTGCTATTATGTGGGTTCATTTATTATCCTTCAGTGCCTTGACACCATGCGTCATGAAAAATTACTAGTATAATCATACTTTGTACTGCATAATACAAAATATCCCCATGTATCTATCAGCTTGTCATGCTGTGGGGGCTTGTGCATTGCTGTGATACTGAAAGCTATGCAACCTTGTGTCTCACATACCAGCAGGACCAACCATGGTGGGCAAGTTTCAACTGAGTTTCTAGAGCAAGTCTAGGGAGAAGGATATGGCAGCCCACTCCTAAATAATTGGCCACTGAAACCTCTATGGATAGCAGAGAAACACTGTCAGATATAGTGTCAGAAAAATGAGTCCCCCTGAATGGAGAACATTCAAAAAATGACTGGGGAAGAGCTCCGTCCTCAGGTAGAGTCTACCTTAATGATGGGAGTGGAGTAAAGCCTCAGGGATCTTCTTTTGCTGATGTCTGACAACTCAAAATGAGAAGAAGCTGCAACAATGGGCTCAAACATAGAAAGATTATGTGCATGGCACAGTGTTGTATAGCATTTAGTTCTGCTGGACTTTGGGTCACTATGAGTCAGATTTGACTCAACAGCACCTAACAACAACAACAAATAAAGTTGGTTTCATTTACCTAAGGCAGAGGAGGGGCTAGGGTTTAGCTCAGTTAGTAGAGTGCTTGCTTTGGATGCTCTGAGGCCCTGTGTTCAATCCCCAGCACTGCAAAAAATGAGAGAGGGACCTGGCAACTCCCCCTGGAAAGAACCCTGAGACAATCAGCTATCAAAAACTCTATGAGTAGCAGAAAAGCACTGCCATAATGTCGGGCATGACATAGTGTTAGGTAGTGTTTCATTCTGTTGTACATAGGGTTGCTGTGAGTAGGACCCAACTTGATGGCACCTAACAACAATAAGGCTGAGCGGGCCCAAATATGTGAGACATGTACTGAGCACATAAAAGTTCATGCTTTATAGCACATTCTGTTCAACAGCTTTTCTACTCACATATATCTAGAGAGAAAAAGTGTAATTTGTCTCCACCTTTCCATAAGGTTCAGCTATTAAGGCATACAAAATTTGGGTCCAACACATTTTTCTTAATAACATAGCTGCTTACATATTAAAATATGTAATTAATTTTGTATGCTAACTTTAGATTAAATTTTATTTTTTTTTACTAATTATTTGTCCTTTATAAGAAACAGACAAGATGTTGATGTTGTTGTTGTTAGGCGCCATCAAATCGGTGTCTGACTCATTGAGACCCTATGTACAACAGGAGAAACAGTATAGTCAATGCTTTACTGCTATTCATAGGGTTTTCAATGACTGATTGTTTTTTTGGAGTGGGTTGTTGGGTCCTTCTCCCAGAAGACATTGATGACTATAATAATTTACTTCCTATTATAGTCCTCAAATTTAGAAGGGCAAGACTAATCAGATACAGAAAACCAGGCATCTATAAAGAAGGAAGGAAAAATAGAAGTGCGTGTCTTAAGATATCACTAATTGCATACCTTTCTTAATTTTATAGGTAGATCAGTTGTCTCCTGACTAGTTAATAGATTATGAATACATTCCCTTTGTAGAATTCATGAGTGGATTCTATTCCCATTGGGGTGTCTTTGAAAGAAGGAGGAAAAATAGAATTTTCCTTTTTTCTTTTTCTTGCTGTCAGATCGACAGAGCATTTCTATAATGAACTTTTAAGTGAAATGCCCTTTTAGCATATTGAGGAAATTGTAAACACTGAGAGACTGGGCAGAACTTGTGGTATTCTGAGTGATAAGAAATCTCTCTAACAAGTAGACTGAATATTAGAGCAAATCTCCAGAAAATCTCTAATTATTCTCCTGTGTAGTTAAGGTTGTATCCACTGGGAAACTCCACCCAGAAAAGGATGCCCCCCAAGTAACATTTGCTGAGATGTCAACTATAAGATTTGGAGAAGTTTCAGATTTCCACAACATTTGTGCCAGAAATGAGTGTCAGAACCTGGATGACTCTTTTACTAATCAGTGGATATCTAAAATTTCTTAGTCTATCTATAAGCTTTACTTTGTTTTTTAAGACAGAAAGACTATACTCCTCTTTTCCAGTACATAAACACTAGCATATTTTTGGTACAGTCTTTCCTCACCTAGAAAATACAGCATATACCCATAAAACCCAACTTGTGGCATTACTGAGGGGGTTACTCATTCAATGGGAGAAGGATGGGCAATCTACTCCCAAAGCAAAAACAATCAGCCATTGAAAACCTTATGAGGGTCACTATGAGTTAGACCTGACTCAACAGCACCTAAAAACAACTCATATTCAAAATGTATTAAATTTCTTTTCACACTCTTACCCTATACCATGTTAGATTTTTAAAAAGGAACACTTGGGCAACATGAAGGAAGTTTACTGTTATGTTGTAATTTCTTAAAATATTTTACAACATTTCAAAATAACATTTCTTATGAGATTTTTTAAATACATTGTCTCATTTACTTTCATTTAACCATGATTCCCTAGACATGAGTAATATGTACATTCAAATCTATGCCAACAGAACTAGGTACAAATCAATCATTCAAATCTGGTTATGTTTTATCATGTGAAAATAGATGGTCTTAGGTCAATCTTTAAAAACTTCTGTTCAGAAATAGGATTCTCCTTTAAATTTCACACACAATCCCAATATATAAAGATAGTTCTAAGAAAAACTATTAGGTAGAACAAAGGGACAAGGACTATGGCCCTTCTCCTTTCAGTCACATTTTACATGGGCGGTGAGTCATCTGCACAGAACTCAAGAGCTCTCCAAAAATTTTAAATATCTGCATTAGGAGATCTGTAACATCCTGGCTTTTTCCTAGATTTATACTATGTACATTCCACATTCCAATTATTAATGTATGTTTACAGTTGTTCCTCCTCATTTTGAGTCATGTCACATCAGCAAATGGAGTTCCCTGGCACTTCACTCCATTTCTGTCATTAAGATAGACTCTAGTTTGAAGAAGCAATTCTTTCCCAGTCATCTTTTGAGTGCCTTCCAGCCTGGGGCACTCATTCTCCAGCACTATATTTGTCAATGCTTCTCTGCTATTCATAGGGTTTTCAAAGCCTAATTGTTTGGGAAGTGGGCTGCCACTACTCCCTAGTATGTCTTAGTCTGGAAGCTCAGCTGAAACTTGTCCACCATGGTTGGTCCTGCTGATATCTGTAATACTGGTGGCAAAGCCTTCAGCATCACAGCAACATAGAAGCCCTGGCTGGACTATGTCTTGTATATTTTGGACATCTAGTTAGGATGGACCAATCTCTGGAGAAGGACATCAATATGAGAGAGAGGGGAGAGTGGTAGGTCAGTGAAACGAAGGCAAATCCTCAACTAGATAGGTCAGCACAGTGTCTGTAACAATGGGTTTAAAAATAAATTAGATTGTATGCCTGGCATAGAATGGGGGAGTGTTTTGTTCTGTTGTACACATATACAGGGTTACTATGAGTCAGACCTGACTCAAGGCCACCTAACAACAACATCATCTTCGTTCACTGAAGCCACAATCCTCTGCCTTACTTATATGTGCATTTGCCTTTTAGCAGACTATATGCAGGTAAAAATATATAGTAGAAAAACAGCATGGATATCTGTTAAACAATATGTTCACTAAGTTATACCTATGACATGTTGTAATGTAAGACTTGTTTTGATGATAATCTTAAATAAGTAATACAATAAATACATCAGACTTTGCCTATTATGCTCCAGATTCTTCTAAAACCAAGCATGTCTTTTAGAGATTTGTAATCCAGGGATTACTATTGTTTTGAAATAATACTTTTGGTTGTATTGACATAAATAGGATTAGCTAGAACAATCTGTATCATTAAACTGTAGATAGAAATGCTATTATCTTTTTCCCCCACACTATTAATTCTACTAAAAACAGAAAAGTACTACAAAATTTATGGTGGTTATAATTCTGGGCTTGATGTTAGGAAATACAGATTTAATTCTGGGTCTCCATAGGAGTTTTGTAATTTAATTTTCTCCAAGTTTATTACATATTGAGTACAACTGAAAGGGTTAAATAAAGTTAATGAGATAATGTATACAAAATCTCAAAAGAAATATTATTTTGAAATGTTGTGAAATAGTATTTTAAGTAACTACAATGTAAAAGTAATCTTCATGTTGCTTGTTATTTTTTATAATCTAATCAATGTGTATATAAAATTAAAATATCATTCAAATGGAAAAGTTGCTATTACCTTTGAATAATGCTACTTGAAAATTTGGGCCACTGAACTAATACATCTTGTGATTAAATCAGAAGATAGTTACAAAATTAGTTCTTTCAGGAAACAGAAAGCAAACACAAATACAAAACTCAAATGAATCTGAGTGAGCATGGCCAAAATTTTCATTAAAAATAGGGCAGCAACTGACCTGAGGTAAATTCTAAAAATTTTCAGTACACCCTGTACAAGTACCTCTCCCATTGTAACTTTCATATTTCTTCCAGGCTGATCTGTTATCTGATGGTTCTATGTTTGGCTTGTTGTTATGGTTCAATAGTAATTATGGTAGATTAAAAGATTTCTGCCTTTTTTTGCCTCTTATGAACTTCAAAAGACCACTATATTCTCTACATAGCAAAATAATTTCAGGATTTCATTTTGGTGTCCTTGTGAACCAATATTTAAAGCAATGTTTTCTTTCAACATCACTAACATAAAACCCTACCTGAAAGGATAGAAAAGTCCTGAAAATCTTTATAAAATACCTTTTAATGTCTTACTCAATACTTCCAGAAACTCTCTGAAATTTACTGTAGAGAATTTATGCCATTCACAGTTATTTATAATGTTATATATTATAATTAATTGATCCTTTTAATTTCCTAGTAGGAGATGTTCTTTACTTAATCTCAGTATAATCATTTAAAAATAATTTATTAATACTTGTAATAAGTTCCTCAAATTTCCCAAAACATTAATTTTGACTTAATTTTATTTTGCTAGTAAATTTCATACCAATTTCACTAATTACATTTAAGATATTGACAAAATTTATATATTTTACTATTCCTAGTAGCAATTATAGTATCTTCACTCATTAAAGAAAAATGCTTAATAAGCATCAAAAATATGCATTGCATCTAACCATGTAGACAAAATCAGCCTTACCAAAAATTCTGCAGTTCAGGTCAAAAATTAAGTAAGCAAATAATGACTCTGTAAAGTAATAAGTAGTTAACAATGGCGTACTAGAAAGAATGTAGACATAAGATTTGTAAATCATTTATAAAACCTAATCTTATGTTGATTTTCATATAATTATCTTTATCATAATTTAAATTAATCATGTATAAATGGCATAAATACAAAACGAAAGTTTTATCATTAATTTCAATATTAATCTTCATAAACATTAAGCATCATGAAGTGAAATGTGATTGGCCATGTATAAATGGCATAAATACAAAACGAAAGTTTTATCATTAATTTCAATATTAATCTTCATAAACATTAAGCATCATGAAGTGAAATGTGATTGGCCATTGAACTGTTTTAATACTATTTAAACATAAAATGTAGCAACATCCAAAAATATAAACCCATTTTAAAATAAAACCTAGAAACCTTAAGAAAGCAGTTACAAGTCTTTGTTGTACTTGTTATATCACTACTTAGTATTTATTTATATAATGGTGCCATCTCTCATCATTTTGGAAATGGAAAAATCTCACTTTTTTATTTAAAGAAAAATCATATGCCTTACCGTTAATAAGGTTAAGAAAATGTCAGTTACATGCCCCAGCCATTTGAAGAGACAATTCTTAGTAGAACCAAATGATATTGTGCAGAAAAAACTCTACTCTGAAATCTTCATCACATAAGTGTGTAGGAGTTTAAATATGCTTTAAAAAAAAATCTACGTCAGATCCCAGTGTGTGGTTTGTGGCCAGAGGAATTGGAAAAAAAACTGGAAAAAAAAAAAAAAAAAAGCCCACGCATCATGCTACTGGTATGGTTCACAAGGCTCTATTTCTGGTGAAGACCCATTACCTATATCTGAGATACTCAGCATTATTCTTATTTTTTTTTTGGCCATTTTCCCATCCAAGTAAGTCAGAGGCCAGAGAAACAAAAGGAACTGACTTACTATGCCTCTCCTAATGTATTTTGTTTTAGTACACAATCATTATTCCAGATGCTGAACTGAAACTGAGGGTAGAAAGGGTAAAATGGGGAACATAACCACATACTCAGTTGTTTGTCATGCCGGATCTTGCAAAACTCAGCTCACAAAGTTTAAATAAAAGGTACTTTTCTACACTACACAGCATAAATCTGATGTGCTTTGAGACTAATAACTTTGAAAACAATTGGAAACTATCAACGAGAATGACAAAAATTTGAAAAAGGAAATAGTCTATTGTTCTCACTGGCAGTTCTTATCTGTTTATCATTTTCTGTTGGCTTTACAGAAGATTCATGAGCACAGCAAAATCCTACAAAAAATAAATCATAAACTTCTTCAGCCAAAATATAACCATTAAATACCATTTAAAATTAATTACTATTGAGGTGGATCTTTTAGTGTAAAAAGTATAATACTTCAGTCATTTTCAAAGAAAGTAATTATGCTTATATCTAGTCAAAACAGAAGTTGTTACACTTTGGAGAAAGCAGTACCCTCAATGTTAAGACCTCATTCTTGGCCAGATGAGGCAGTGCATACCTATAATCCCAACAATTTAGGAGGCTGAGGTAGGCAGATTGCAGGTTTGTGGCTAGAGACAGCTTGTACAATGTAGCTACATAATGTATCAGAATAAAAATTTAAAAAGGGCTGAGGTGTAGTAGAGTGGTCAAGCATTTGTCTAGTGCAAGGCCCTGGGTTGTATCCCTAGTACTGGGTTGAAGGTGAAAAAAGCTTCATTCTTACAAAGATATACTCAGGATCGCACAGGCAAAATTTTCAGAAGGTTGACTTGGCATATATCTGATGGGCTAGCTGGATAAATTCCTCCAAGTCACTCTTGAAATAAAGCCACCTAAGAGTTATAGGCAGAAATATATTTAGTTCATCAGATCATATTTAAACTAGTTCTTGTCATTAGGTTACTTATGCTGGCACTTTCTGGGCATGTTAGGCACTCAATGAATCTTCTCCATTTCAAACTGTACAATACAGCTGGAAATGAATCCCAAACACCCTTTTTTAAAAAAAATTTTCCTCAAACATTTTTTTTGGTTTTGTAAGGTGATTTTGCTAAGACATTTATTTAAAAATTAAAAAGAAGTGTCATAAACATAGTATAGATGTAGAAGGATTATTATTTTCAAATTTCAGACAATTTAGGATGAAGTAGAAGCAGTCTTATACAATCTTAATATAATTCAGCCTTTTCATTTGAAAAGAATTAGAGATTTCAGGAAACTGAAGATAATTCCCTATGACTGATCTTTTACCTTGATTGTATGATACCAAACAGTAGCATAAAGGCTAATTTAAAATTTATTTTGATTAAAATACCTATTTTGTAGATCTCTCTTCCATATTTAAGCCTCTTTGATATACATATTTTCTTCTCAAACTTAATTCTGACCCATACACATACACACACCCACACCCCATTTAAGAAATAGTTTATCAACACAAGAATGGATAAGATCTATTTTTGAGTATATTTTAAACATACTGACAAGATAATTTATAATGAATATACAAACACTATAAAAGAAAGAATTTTCAGAAAAACAGATGCCTAAATGGACACAGAACTTATTTAATCATCAGCCTAATGCTGTCCAAATCTTTTGCCTGCCTTTGGAGAGGAAAATGTCATGCATTCCCATGAGCAGGCCAAAGAATCAAATTTATATTACCAGGGGCAATTGTTAAGTGTTCAATCCCATAGACAATAGTTCCTGAGTAGCGTATCATTCAGGACTCAGAAAGCACACAGCTGAAGCAAATCTACAACCATGGATTTTCAGGAAAATATACACTTTGAACAATAAGTCTGCAAAATGTTGTGCCCATTTTAGAGTAAAGAATATTGGGTTTTCATTTTTAAGAACATATCTACTGTATTTTGAAGAGATATTTCATGTGTGGGTACATCTTGCCTTTTGTAAATCCACTTATTACAATGGCAGAATGAAAACTTCAATACACTCAAAACATCTTAGGCACAATTCTTTGGAAAGCCTTTTTCTATAAGAAAAAACATAGGATTAGAAGTCAAACATAAATTTGAATCCCTAATGGTTCCAGGAACTAGATATACTGAGTGTGGATTAGGAATTAAATAACTACTCACTTTTTTCTTTTCTTTTCTTCTCCAGCTTTATCAAGGTATAACTGACAAAAATTCAAGGTGTTTATAAAGTTTTAATATAGACATACATTGTGAAATGATTGCCACAATCAAGCTAATTAACATACCCATTGCTATTTTCTTAATCAAAAAAATGATATTGTTAGGTGCCTTGAGTCCAACTCATAGTGACCCTATGTACAACAGAAGGAAACTCTACCTGACACTGTGCTATACCTGGCACTATGTCAGTGCTGCCCTACTATTCATAGGTTTTCAATGTCTAATTGAATTGGGAGTGGGTTGTCAGGTGCTTCTCCAATTTTTGTGGTGATGGATGTCAAACTCAGGGCCTCAGGACACATGGAGCAAGCACTCTACCAATTGAGCTAAACCCCAGACCCTAGTCAAAAACTGGAGACAGCTATATGGGGAATGGGTAGGAGCTAAATGCATGCAACATTTGACAGGGGCCTGGCACCTAGTGGCCCCTCAAATGATGCTCCCTTTCCCAGCACATCCTTTACTGAAAGCCTCCTTCTCCTTTTTTTCCTTTTCTGCTTTGTTTTCCACAGATCACTTCTCACTATTAGACAAACAATTGACTTATGCTTTTGTCCTGTCTCTGCACCTGCTGGAACACTGGATTCATGAGGACAGGGTCACTTCTGAATCTCCATAGCACAAAACAGGTTCATAGTTGGTAACCATATGAAGAATGGATATAAAAGATGTTTATTATAATCATAATAATACTTTAAAGGAGAATGAATGGAAATGAGAGGCTGTTGTGTTATACCATGGGTATGCAATGATTTGAATGGGATTAAGAACATCACCTAAGTAAGTGCATGGGGCCATGTTTGAATTGGAAATTCATTACTTCGTAAGTTACTGCTAACTACTTCTCTTAGCCACAGTGGAAATGTAAAGATTAAAGTAATACTATGTAGAACTTAGCACAGAGCCTAAAACAGATTTTGTTTAAAAAATAAATGCTATAGTCATTAAAAGGTAATTTTTAGAAAAAAAATTTAAATGAGGCAAATAAAAAAGGTTAAAAATTATGGAAAGGTATAAAGTGAGAAATCTCTTTCAATCCCTGATTCTATTCCTCTGAAGCAACCAATGTTAGATGTTTATCAACCCCCAGTAACTTAATGATTCTAAACTTATACATATACAGCAGCACTCTACCAGCTGAGCTAAACCCCAGCCCACACTTGTGCTAGGACACGTGAAAAATGGGAAGTGAAATTTCTGGAACAACGTGTATTTTTTGGTGTGTGGTGAGGCAGGGGCGGAGTTTTGCCAGATTTCAATTCCTACACATTCACAATGGTACGTGAGAATGTTTTCTTCATACACAATCCACACTGATTTATACTGAGCTTTAAGTTTTAACAGCTATGTTAATGTGATATTGTAAGCATTTGATTGATGTTTAATCTATTTCCTGAAGTATAATAGCCATTTTTGTTTTAAAACATTTATTTTCTAGAGTTTAGTCTTTTCCTTGCTAATTAGTAAGGAAATAGCCTGTCTTCTGAACATTTAACATTTTGTTTAACAATTTTTTATATTTTTACTGAATGTTTAAATTATATAATATTTTGTTCCATTAATTTTCAGTCATTTCCTTTTAAGCATTACGTCCTGCTCTGAATGGCTTTGTTCACTTCGTGAATATGAAAAATAATATGCTTTCTTGTAGAAATTTTATGGTTCCTAAAAACTTTTCATAGTAGTATTTTCAATAAGTGATTCATGGAATTTAACTCTTGGTAAATAAAAGAGGAAAAGTAAAAGTTGAGTAACACAAATCAAGACATACTTGAGACGCAGATGACAAATGTATTATGAGAATCTAAAAGAAGGATCATGTGATGCAAATTCTAATCTCAGCTTCATGTGAAAAAGGATTTGATATTAAGAAAGGCATGGTCCTGATATCTTTCTTGTTAAAGAGGAAAATCATAAGTGTCTATTTATATCCTCCAACTGAAGATCAAAACAGATGGTAGACAGACGGAAACTTAACTACAAAGTGTGTACATTCATATGCCAATATAAGGAATTGGCAGAGGTTGGGATTTAGCTCAATTTGGTAGACTGCTGCTATGTATCCTTTGAGGCCCTACATTCAACTTCCACCTCTGAAAAAATGGGAGAAGGACCTGGAAGTCCACTCCCAAAACAATAAACCATTGAAAACCCTGTGAGTGGGACAGAAGCACTGACAATAGTGCTGGGTGTGGCACAGTATCTGAGAATGTTTCGTTCTATTGTACATAGGGTCCTTATGAGTCAGACCTGACTCAATGTCACCTAACAACAAAAACAACATCATCAGATATTGCCAGTTCATAGTAGATAACAATTTTTAAAATTTTAATCATTTTTCATTTTTCGGTTCAGTAAATGACACATTTCAATATAACTTGAGTTGTATTTCTAGATTGTGTAGGTAGGCAAAGAGTAATAAGTTATGAAGATGATGATAAAATAACAAAGTTTACACATTTGGAGTTTAGTATCTGCCAGATATTGAGCTAAGTATTAACATGTATTGCCTTACTGTATGTATCACACTACTTTACTAGGCTCTTTAGAGAACTATCTGGGGTCACAAAGTTGGTATTTGTCAAAACAAGGGTTAAAACATAGATAGACTGACTGAAGACTATGTATTCCTTCCTGGAAAAAAGTGATAAATATATTTTTGGTCAATACCTAATTTTATATATGCTTTTGAAAATGTTTGTAAACTTGAATACAAATTTTAAATAACCTGATTTGAGAGGAAAATTATGTCTACACAATTAACAGTGAACACACTCTGTAGGTAGTAATTTATAGAATTATTTTGAAATTATCAAAGATAAAATTATACTGACCTGTAAATTTTTGTGACCTGTAAATTATCTCAACATTAGTTAGCAATGTACAAACAAGGAAAAGTTTATTACTTTAATCTTTAAAGAATAAAAGATTTATGCATACATAGATCTCTATGCACATACATACACTGATGCATATTTATGTGTGTATAATACATGAACATACATCTATCTAGTTTTTCAGTTGCTAGCTTGCCAATTAATTAGTAGTATTAAACTAGTGGTATATTCTACTTGCTTTATATGGTGAGGAAGGATTTCACATTTAGGAAAACAGATACATATAAACACACATACATATTTTAAAAAGATTAAATTGCTCAAAAGTATAATGCAATGTCAGTAAAGTGTTGAGAGATTAAAATAGAATGCTAATAGCACCTTCAAAACAACTAAGAACACTCTTAAAGATAATATGCAGAAATTAAGGTAAGGTTTAGACTGAAATCCCATGGCCCAATGAGACAAAAGATGAGTAATGATCATACTACATTGAAAATATAAAATAGTCTTACCAATATGATTAAAGGAAGCCACAGTATGGGCCATGTACAAAAGAGATTAAACAGAGGGAACTTCTGTATTTGTGGATAATTGTCATATGGGCAAGGATAGATCAATATGTAAATCTCACAGGCCTCCTAAAAATGTTGGCAGACTTAATTCTTACATGAAGAATTTGCAAACATGACTTAACTCTCTAAGGAGAGGGAAAAACAAAGTCAACACTAAAATTACGCTAAATAAATCTAAGGAAAGGTTATGATCAGCCTAATTTTCCAGATAAATTATGCTTATATAGAAGACTGGAAATTATTAGGGGAATAGCAAGAATATTTGTCTGCAGCCATAGCATCCTAGCATCTGATCCCCCCTGATCTTGGAAGCTAAGCAGGGTCTGCCTGGTTAGTCCTTGGATGGGAGACTGCCTGGGAATACCAGATGCTTCAGGTAAGGGAGAAGGACCTGGCAGGCCACAAATAATCTGCCATTGAAAACACTTTTAATAGCAGAGAAGTACTGACATAGTGTTGGGCATGGCACAGTGTAGGGGAGTGTTTTACCTGTTGTACATAGGGTCATTATGAGTCAGATCCAACTCAATGGCACCTAACAACAACAAGAATATTCAGGTAAAAGAATAAGTAGGACTCAAACAATGATGTGGTAAAATAGCAGGGAAATAATAGTTGATAGCCCAAACTACAAGATAGTTGATAAGTATTAAATAAAAGAATAAGAAAGAAATGACTCAATTTCTTAATTTGAAATTTCACATGGCAGAAAGTCAGAAAATTTACTGAAACTTAGAGTACAACAAATGTGAAAGCAAAAAATATTAAATTAGATCCAGAGTAGAGAGAGGAGAGTCCCTGATGTTGGATCTTAAAAATGAATAATGAATTAGAAAAATACCCTGTATATGCCTTTGACATGGATAAAATTATATTTTAAAATACTAGCATCACAATTTTTTTCTGTGTAAATAGTAATAAAGTTGTAAAGCATAATAAATGCATTAAAATAGAAAAAGATTGTATTTTAGATAAGAAGGATAAGATATTGACTTTGTTCTATGTAAGAAACAAATATTCTAAATGACTCTGTCAAGTCTGTCTTTCAAAAAATTTAATTTGGCCAGGCATGGTGGTGCACATCTGTAATCTCAGGAACTCTGGTGGTGGAGGCAGTAGGATTGCAAGTTCAAGACCAGAAGCAGCCTATGTAAGTTAGCAAAAGCTTGTCTCAAGATAAAGTAAAAAGGGGCTGAGGTGCAGCTCAGTGGTACAGCACTTGTAAAGTATGTGTGAAGCCCTGAGTTCAGTCTCTCAGTACCACAAAAAATAAATAAAATAATAAAAAGTTTAATTATATTGACATGTGTGTCATCTGACCCCTTACCTTTAGAGACACACACCATGAGCATGAGCTGCCTGAAAGAGTTAAATGGATATATAGGAACACAGATACACTGATTCCAGGAGACAGAAGCATATCTGATTAAATTTATTTGTAAAGCTAGGGGAGAGGGGTTTTCTAAGAAGCATGTTATATAACAACTTATTTCAAAAAGTACCACACATGCCTTTCTTCTTTTTCTCTCTCATTTTGTTTTAATGGAATAGAGCTGCCTCGACAATTCAAGGAAACATTTGGTATAAATACTGCATCTGCATGACACACTTCTGCTAATGGTTTTAAAGGAACAAAAACCAATCTGTCAAAACCTATGGTGAAATCAAAATCTTATTTTCCAGATAGGTTCTTAAGGGCCTTAAGGGTAGGATCCATTCTTGGAGAAGCCAGAGTTTTCTCTTTTTCAAGGGACATCAGGTTTGGTTTAGGGTGTTGTTCTCAAATCAAACCCTAGGGAAACCTGATATATGCCTTAAGATTGTTAAGAACCCATAGTATTAAAATGGGGAACATCTTACACTGAATGTATTTTTCAGTACCATACAAAACATCGCAAACATATATATGTAAATATATGTATTTTATGTACCACTGCAATGTGTAATTTCAGATTGCAGAAGCTGGTAGAAATCTTCCCCATCTTCATTTGTGGCCTTAGTGGTGAGTACATAAAACTGAATAATAGTCATATTAACTGGCCTTCCTTGTAGGCATATGGATATCATTCTATCACTGGCAGTATTGTATTTCAGGATAGATCTTGAGATGTCTTTTTAGATGATAAATGCAACCCCAATTCTTTTTAGTTTGTCATATCCAGCATAGTAGACCATATAATTATCTGATCCAAAATGGCCCATGCTGGTCTATTTTAGTTCACTAATGCCTAGAATGTCAATGCTTATGTGCTCCATTTTTAAATGACTTCTATTTTTCCTAGATTCATACTATGTACATTCCATGTTCCAATTATGAATGGAAGAAGAAGGCTCAATAGTTGGAAAACAGGGCCTTGGTGACAGAAACAATGCTCAAGATCACATGATAGAATTTTGTTGTACCAATGAACTTTTCACAGCAAATACATTTTTTCACCAACATAAACGGTGATGATACACATGGACTTCACCAATGAAACATACAGGAACCAAGTTGATTACATTTGTGGAAAGAAATGATAGAAAAGCTCCATATCAAATATCAGAACAAGATCAGATGCTGATTATGGATCAGACCATCAACTTCTCATATACAAATTTAAACTGAAACAGAAGAAAATTAGAACAAGTGTACAAGAGCCAAGGTATGACCTTGGATATATCCCACTGGAGTTCAGAGACCACCTCAAGAACAGATTTGATGCATTAGACACAAATAACAGAAGATCAGAGGAGTTGTGGCATGACATAAAGGATATCATTCATGAAGAAAGCAAAAGGTTATTTGAAAAACAGTTAAAAAAAAGAAAAGACCAAATTACAGGTCAAAAGAGACTCTGGAACTTGCCCTTCAATGTCAAGCAGCTAAAGTCAAAGGAAGACATGATGAAGTCAAGGAACTGAACAGAAGATTTCAAAAGGCAGCTCTAGAAGACAAAAATGGACATCATAATGACACGTACAAAGAGCTGGAGGCAGAAAACCAAAAGGGAAGACCACACCCTGTGTTTCCCAAGCATAAGAAAGTGAAGAAAAATTCAAGCCTCAAGTGGCAATAGTGAAAGATTCTACAGGGAAAATATTAAAGGATACAGGAAACATCAAAAGAAGGAATATACAGAGTCATTATACAAAAAGGAATTGGTAGATGATCAACCATTTTAAGAGGTTGCATATGAAGAGGAACCAATGGTATTTAAGGATGAAGTGGAAGCTGCCTTGAAGGAAATGGCAAGACACAAGGCTCCAGGAATTGATGGAATACTGATAGAGATGTTTCAACAAACAGATGCAGCACTGGAGGTGCTAACATGTTTATACCAACAGATTTGGAAAACAGCTACCTGGCTAACTGACTGAAAGAGATCTATATTTGTGCCTATTCCCAAAAAATGGGATCCAACTGAATGTGGAAACTATCAAACAATATCATTAATATCACACACACACCCAAAATCTTACTAAAGATCACTCAAAAGTGACTTCAGGAGTATATAGATAGGGAATTGCCAGAAAATCAAGTCAGATTCACAAGAGGGTGGGGAACCAGAGACAGCAAAAGTAGAGAATATCAGAAAGATGTCTATCTATGTTTTATTGACTATGCAAAGGCATTGACTGTGTGGTTCATAACAAATTATGGATAACACTTCGAAAAATGGGAATACCAGAGCACCTAATTGTACTCATGAGATATCTGTACATGAACCAGGAGGCAGTTGTTGGAATAGAACAATAAAACACTGCCTCGTTTAAAGTTGAGAAAGGTGTGCATGAGGGCTGTATACTTTCACCATATCTCTTTAATTTATATGCTGAGCAAATAATCTGAGAAACTGGACTTTATGAGGAAGAACATGATGTCAGGATTGGAGGAGTACTCATTAACAACCTTCCTTATGCAGAGGACACAACTTTGCTCTCTGAAAATGAAGAGGATTTAAAATATTTACTGATGAAGATCAAAGATCATATAGCCTTCAGTATGGATTGTGACTCAACATCAACAAAACAAAAATCATTACAACTGGGTCAGTATGCAACTTCACAACAAATGGAGAAAAGATTGAGGTTGTCTATGATTTTCCTTTTGGCTCTACGATCAACACCCGCGGAAGCAGCAGTCAAGAAATCAAAAGATGCATCGCTTTGGGAAAAGCTGTGGCAAAAATCTCTTTGTGGTATTGAAAAGTAAAGATGTCACTTTGAAGACGAAGGTGCTGCTGATTCATGCCATGGTATTTTCAGTCGCATCATGTGGTTGTGAAAGCTGGACATTGAAAAAGGGAGACAGGAGAAGAACTGATGTTTTTGAATTGTGGTGCTGGAGATTATTATTGAATATACCAAGGACTGCCAAAAGAACCAACAGATCTGTCCTAGAATAAGTGAAATCAGAGTGCTCCTTGGAAGCAAGGATGGCCATGCTGCATCTTATGTATTTTGGACATGTAGTCAGGAGGGACAAATCCCTGGAGAAAAGACATCATGTTTGGGAGAGTGTCAGGTCAAAGGAAAAAAGGAAAACCCTCCACCAGATGGATTCACACAGTGTCTTCAACAATGGGCTTAAATATAAATAAGATAGTGTGCCTGGCACAGAATCGAGGAGTGTTTTGTGCCTCTGTGTAAGGGTTGCTGTGAGTCAGACTCCACTCAGTGGCACCTAACAACAATGACAAGCAATGTGTACATATATGTATATACCACATGCAGAATGTGTTTATCATATGATAAAATTTCCAGAAATAAATATGTTTTGATTTGCTTAAGCTGGATGTGGTAGTGCACACCTGTAATCCTAGCAATTTGTGAGGTTGAGGCAGGAGAATCGCAGGTTTGAGGCCAGAGAGAGCCTGCACAACTTAGTGAAACCTGTCTCAAAATAAAAATTTAAGAAATGGCTGGGGATGTAGCTTTGTAGGGCTGTTGCCTCGTGCAATGCTCTGGGATCAATCGCCACTACTACTCAATAACAAACAAACAAATAGTGTTGTTTATATATTTCCATAAACATTCTAGGAGATATAAGAACATAAACAATGTAATAGACTACCATTGTACAATGCATTAGACAGATACCTTGTAAATTCTGAATTATTCTAAAGTACTGAAGCCCTTCAATTGTCCTGCATATGTTGTTGTGATAGCTAGTTGTTTGTTTGGGAGAAAAAAGTTACAAACTTGTAATATGGGAAGAGTAAAATCTTCATTTTGGAATCTCTATACTTTTTTCAATAATAGAGGTTTGACTTACCTATTTAAATTGACTTTAGCCCTCACATTTTAATACAGCAGCATTAAATCTTACTTCACTTTATGAAGTGATAACACTGTTTAAAATACTTTACCTTGTGTGTTATATAGAAAATATCTTTGATTCAAACTCTGCTAGGTAGGTTTCAGTATCATGAACCTTGTCTTTACCTAAGCGTCTATCAACCTCCTTGATCTCCAACAAGCAACCAAGGACTCCACATGTTTATTGTGACTACTCCCTTTCAGAGCTATGAATGTAACTGTTCACTCTTGTTCCAGGGTTGTGATTTAAGCAAACAAGAATAGGCTATGGAATCTTAATTGGAATGTCAGCCACAAATGTCTCTACTAGTCCTGCTACTTTTACACTGCTTTATAAGAACATAGGTCCTCAGAGACTTATAGGACACTGATATGTTTTGTCAGCTTTTGGAGCCCACAATCCCTCTGTTGTAGCTAGCAAACTCCTGTTCTACAATGTCTCTCTTATACAAATTTGATAACTCATATTATCTGAGTATGTTTAGTTATACTCTGCAATACTCCATTTGTTAACAAGTAGGGCTACAATGGTCAGAGTGAATATACTCAGGAGATCATTTATTTTTCCAGGTTGTATTTATATGGCTTAGGGTACCATCTTCCATGTAGTCTAAGGACTAAAAATATTTTCTGGGTGTGATCCAAGATCATTGCAAGGCCTGTTTTTCCTCTCATTTTCAATGAGAATGCTGGGATTTCAGGCATGCACCACAGTCCCATTTTCAATAACTCCTTGGGCAATATTGGATAATCACAGTAGGGTGGAGCAAAGAGGATGAGAAAAAAATTTGAGATGAAATAAATCCATGAAACATGAAAACCACATTCTATGTAACCCCAAATTAAAACCATTAAATATTGCCCATGTCATAAAGAAGCATATCCCAAAAGATTGTTTTTATAATGAGCTGTCAGTATGGATTTATTTCTTTCACAAATTTTTCTCTTTTAATTTTTACTTCTTTTATTTTTGTTGTTGTTGTTGTTAGGTGCCCTCAAGTCGGTATCCGACTCATAGAGACCCTCTGTACAATAGGGGAAACACTATTGTCAGTGCTTCTGTGCTGTTCATAGGGTTTTCAATGGCAGATTGATTTTTGGGAGGGGGTTGTCAGGTCCTTCTCCCAGCCTACAGCTTCTGGTATTCCCAGGCGGTCTCCCATCCAGGTACTAACCAGGCCCGACCCTGCTTAGCTTCCGAGATCTGACAGGATCGGATGCCACAGGGCTATAGCTGCAGGCTTCTTTTATTTTTGGTTACCCTATATTCATTGGTTCTTGTTGATTTTTGACTTTTTGATATCTCTCTTAATTTTCTTTCAAAATGACACTTGGTTTTAGGTATATAAATCTGGACTTGCATCCAAATTAACATAAAGCAATTACACATACAAAAGCACAAATTCTTAAATTAGGAGGAACCATGAGTTTATATGGTTTTTGACTCCTTTTATGGATATACTCGTTTTATCCCCTTAACAGATTATTTCTGTTTTAAGGGCATATGGCCTCCAGTGGCAGCTTAACACACAATAAGTCTCTTTTATCATTATTTTGGTCTTGGATGTTGAGCCTGGGGTATCACACATTCTTTGCAAGTGTTCTACCACTGAGGTGTACCCCTAGCCCATTTTCTCATATTTTTATATTAAGGCAGGGTCTCACTACATTATTCAAGCTGACTCTGACTTCAAATTTACAAATCTCTTGCCTTTTCCTCCTGAGTTGCTGGAATTAAAGGTACATGTCACTGTGCCTGGCTATGAGTCTCTACTATTAAAAAATATTTTAGTCAAAAGTGAAACTTATTCTGCCACTTATTCTCTTAACTCCATATTTAAAACTCCTAATAGAAAAAAGATTTAAATTATTCATATGACTGATATTCAAAAAGTAATGATTAAATTTGTTTTATTTACTGAACAAATTTGGCTTATCTGCCATGTCATTTGGGTTAAGGAAAAAATACTGTGCTGTTTTTTCTTTGAAGTATTTCAGTGTAAATTTATCACGTGGAAAACCATTTTCTCCCTTCTTTCCATTTCTACATTTTTTGGGGTGTGGTACTTTGGTGTTGAACCTAGGGCTTTGCACATAACTTTGCAAGCATCCTACTACGAGGCTATATACTCCTAGACCATTTTTTATTTTGAATCCAGGTCTCACTAGGTCTGCCTCTACCCTTGACCTTGAGATCCTCCTTCCTCAGCCTCCAGAGTTGCTGGGATTTCAGGCATGTACCACAGCCCCTGGCTTCCTTTCTACCACTGAATATATCAGTTTTTCAGTCTTCACCTAATCCTAGGTAAATACAATTAAAATGAAAAATTGGCAATATCTATTTTAGAGGAATCCAATATAAGAATATTAAAGATGTGCTTTAAGGAATTTGCTTTAATGTGTAAAGATAAAGAACAATAAATTTGACTAAGTTCAGCCATTTAAATTGAATAAATCATGCTCTTTAAGGTGTACTTCAATATGCTGAAGAGTTTCCTGGAGAAACCAAAACTAATATTTCTTCAAGATTTGTACCCTCAGATCCACATGTAGTGAAGAGCACCTTCTATTCCAGAAGCTACATGCTTCTGGTTAGCTTCCAGAGATGCTCTTTAACACTGAGGGTAGAAGCAGAGTCAATACTTATGTCCATGTTTTGATGCGCTGATATTAACATGGTATGGCTTATAAAATTCCAGTGTTCTATTAAATATTTTCTTTTTGTTTAATAAAGTACAGAGTGTAATAATAACACATGTTTTCCCTCAGAATTCACAAAAGGTATGTTCCTTTGTTCAACAATACTGGCAAGTAATTTTTCTATCAGCTCAGTCCCTATCTCTATATGTAAGAATAGGGAACGTGTAACCATACTGGCTTTCCTTGAGGTGGCCCTCTTACCACCTTCAGAAAAGCCAGCCTGAGTCAAACCAAATACTGAAGTAAAAGGAAGAACACAGAAAGTTAATAGAGATCCAAATGAGGCTGAAGAGTGATAATTCTGGAGTTTTAGGTTGTCTGGGTCAACAAGTCCTTGTATAAACTCCTCTAATTTAGGTTGACAATGCCCAAACTGATGCCCTGAGATTCTATTTAAAACACAGAATTTGGATAACATGTATTTAAAAGTATTTAATATAAAACTAAAATTTTAGCTCATTTAGTATGGTCAAAAAACATGATTTAACCAGTGACTCTTTTTTTTTAAATGGTAAATAAAAGGATGAAAATATGCCTACAGTATTGTTTTCTATACAATATGCAACAAATATGGAAATCAATATAAAATAAAGCGCATAAAATACCATATGACAATTTTATTGTTTTTTCTGTTCTGTATTTGGGGATTGAACCCAGGGCTTCACATATACTTGGCAAGTGCTCTCTAACACTGGACTGCACCCCTAGGTTTTTTGTTGTTGTTGTTTTGTTTTGTTTTGCATTGGTTTTGAGTCAGGGTCTTGCTAAGTAATATAGCCTGCCTCTGGCCTTGAATTTGCGGTCCTCTTGCCTCAGCCTACTGAGTTGCTGGGATTACAGGCATGCACTATTATGCCCAGTTTATATTATATTCTTTTGTATATCTCCATAACACTTTAGGTTTCCTCCCATAGAAGTTATTTCCCCAAAGCTCAATTTACATTGCATTTGTTTTTGTGTGAGTAGCAAGTGAGCAGGTCATGATGAAACCCTTCTTATAATGTATTCCCTAGGAAACATGTTGGTAGTTTTTACCATTATATCACAGGGTTTAAAATAGTGTCTGATACACAAGTATTGCTCAGATACTCATGGAATGGATGCTGAGTAAACTATATTATGAGAGCATAGATTAAAAAGAAACAAAGGTATGTTAAATACTTCAGTAGGAGAAGATATATCTTATTTTTTCAAGTTATCTGATATCAAATTTTAAAAGATTAGTGGTTTTCCTCATGTGCATTTATTACATTTAGTGGATTTATGTTGTTGATAGGTGCCAGTGAGTAGGTCCAAACTGTAAGGACTTTATGTAGAATGGAAGGAAATATTCCATGACACTGTGCCATGCCCGGCACTATATCAGTGTTTCTCTGCTATTCATAGGGTTTTGAACAGCTGATTGTTTTAGGACTGTTTCTGGAGTGAGCTGCCATATCCTTCTCCCATTTCTTTGCAGTGTTGGAATCCAACCCAGGGCCAGAGAACACAGAGGTTAGCTCAGTTGATAGAGTGCTGCTCTGTGCTCTCTGAGGCCCTGGGTTTGATCCCAGCATCCACAAACACAGGAAAAGGAACTGGTAGCCTGCTATGATTCAGACTAATTCACCAGCACCTAACAGCAACAACAACAACAACAACAACAACAACAACATGCCTTAATGTTTATGGGGCTGGGGTTCATTTACCTCAGTTTGAAGAGTGCTCACTCCCTGTGTTCTGAGGCCCTGGGTTTGATCCCTGGCACTGCAAAAATGAGAGAAGGACCTGGCAGCCCACTGCCCAAAACAATCCTGAAATAATCAGCCATTGAAAACCCTGTGTAGATACATAGGGTTGTTAGGAGTATGACCCATTTGATGGCCCTAACAACAACAATGGTAGACATGTGTAATATAACACATCAGATAGAGTTTGCTTTAAACAAAAGTCTGAATGTATTAAAACATATATAATCTGATTGTTGCACATTAGAAAATCTTATGAAGAGCTTTCTTTCATTCAATAGACATTTATTACATAATTACAATATGTAAATAAATGGCATGTTCGAACATCTTAAATGATCCAATGTGCCAATTGTGTTTATATGTCCTTGCAAAGAATGTTGGTTGTTAGGTGCCATTGAGTCAGTTTCCGACTCATAGCGACCCTCTGTACAACAGACGAAACACTATTGTCAGTGCTTCTCTGCTGTTCATAGGGTTTTCAATGCCAGATTGATTTTTGGGAGTGGGTTGCCGGGTCCTTCTCCCAAGCCTACAGCACCTGGTGTTCCCAGGCGGTCTCCCATCCAGGTACTAACCAGGCCTGACCCTGCTTAGCTTCCGAGATCTGACGGGATCAGATTCCACAGGGCTACGGCTGCAGGCTTCTTGCAAAGAATAGACATCTTAAATAAAATGAAGTTTTCTAAAATTTACTGAAAATAATTCAGTCACATCAACAGTCATGAGTAAGTATTAAATGTAAATCACGAATAAGTAGTTGTACTATTGTTTTGTTATATTGTTTTGTTTTGGCCCTTTCTGATCCTCTGTTTCCTGAATATTTATACACGCCAACTTCCTATCTCCTTATGACTGAAATACATGTACTTGATCCTTTGATAAGAATTCAATTGTTTTACATTGGTTAGTATTGAAAGAAGATCATTTATTTTGTTAGAATTAGTGGGACTTTAACTACCAAATGCTCCTCTGTTGAGGGAGGGGGTCAGTATGGCCTACTCACTGGATCCTTAAACAAGGACCCTTCCTGGGATTGGCTTTCAAAGGGCAGTTAATTCCAGGAAAATGTCTTAAATTCTGTCATTGTACTTGTTTCCATCTGTGTTGTTGTTATTGTTGTTGTTAGGTGCCCTCGAGTTGGATCTGATTCATAGTGACCCTCATAGGGTTTTTAATGGCTGATTGTTTTTTGAGAGTGAACTGCCACATGCTTCTCCCATTTTTATGGTTGTGGGGATCAAACCTGGGTCTGGACTGCAAAGCAGCACTCTGCCAACTGAGCTAAACTGTAGCCCCTTCCAACTATGAGATGAGGTATAATATCATCTGCAGAGGCACTGTTTAGCTGAACTAATGTACTAGAGGATGCAGAAAAGTTGACTGTTAACAGAATTATGTAGAAATGAACTATAAAGAGATATTGAAAGTATCAAATGAAGCATTGTCCTGTGAAAACCGAGTCAAAGTGCTTCTTTCACTCTCAAGAGAATGTTTAGCACCATGAACTCTTAAATATCAAAACAAAATGCATAAATGCCAAAACCCAGGAGAACAGGACAGTAAATAGAGACTTGTAGTAGTCTTGTCTCAGGAGAGCCTAACGACTCTACCTCTGCTATTGACTATGATAAACAGAAAGTTGGAACTAATAGACAAATAAGATAAATATAACACTCACATATGAAGAGATGTAGAGAAGATTATAGTTTAGATATGGCATAAATGCACAAAACAATAAAAACTATTGTTAAAATCTGAAAGCATGTCTAACATCAGAAATAGAAATGTATTAAAGAAAGCATCTACTAAAACTTTAAAGACGAGAGCACGTTTTCCTAATGTTTTCCTATGATCACCAAAAGGTGCTTATCAAATAAATGTATTTCCTAATACATTTTTATATCATATTACATAGTATATTATTTAAAATATAAGAATTTAAAGAAAAATAATGCTGCAGCATACTTATATGAGCTGTGAATAGGGAATTAGTAATGTAAAATAAAAATCTCATTAAATTATACTATATAGATTTTATAGATGGTTTACAAATAACTATTAAGATAAATCAAATTTACAAAACCCTTTTATTAGCATATGGATAATATTCTGCATAGTTTTACTTTCTTATGCCTTTAATATAAATTATATATATTAATATAAATCACACACACACACACACACACAATAGAATAGGAGCCAGCAGACATTATAAATTTGAAATAATTTTTAAAAACTTGCCAAATTTAGGCTTAATTTTCATATAGTTACAATCTATTTTAAATTATTATTTTCAAAATTTGGTAAATTTTATTATCATTTAGCTTAATGGTATCAATAATAAAAACACTGATATGATAGAAGGGATTACCTGAATATTCTTATCAGCAAAATATGGAGATTTAGACAATGTCAGCTAAATTCGTTTTGCATACACCGATAAATTGGGTTGCCATAGCAAGCTCATAGTCACTGAGTCTCTAAGCAACCTAAGACTCCATAGACTGCACATACTTGGGACTTCACTGATTTTTCATCATCTTTAAAGAACGAATATGAACACTGTGGCACCAAACTCAGTAGAGGATCTCTTAATTATCCAATAGAGCAGTGACATTCAAATGTCCCCTGAATTGGTATCCATTTAGTTTATTAAACAATAATATTTGTGCTGTGGAATTATTGGAATACTCAACAGTGCTACATTGATAAAATTAAGTATAGAAAATGGACAGTACCTATAATGTATTGGGCAAATATTTGTTGAGTATACAGACAACTTTGTGTTTCTCATAGACTAGCTCTCCAGAGACCAAGTCATTTACATAATGCTATCACACATTAATTTCTTGCCTTTTAACATAAAAATATGTTTTGTAGCATTACTATACATTATGTCACTTCAGTTTGTATCTAATAATTGAAAATTTAAGTAACCTAAGAAATAATAAAGCAGTCATTGTCTGAGTTTTTGTTGTTGTTGTTGAAATATTTAATCAAGGTTTGTCTGGAATACTTGAGTAACAATATTAAGTACTCATGTGACAGAATCACATAAATATAATTGAAAGCAAAATTATTTTTTTGAATGAGCATGTATCAGTATTTCCCATTCCTATCTATAAACACCCTCTTCAACCTCCTATTTTCATACAGTGCCCATTGAGCCAAGCCATTACCTTTTGTACTCCTCTCTTTACTAGGCTGCATTTCCAAATACTTAAGATAATTATAATGAAGTTAAGGCATACAAATATTACTTACTCCTACAGAACACTGTATCACAATGCATGTCCTAATAAAAGGCCATTAAGAGAAAATATTATACATGATCAATAAAGCAATTTTGCCTAACTCCAGTACCTTCTTTTCTATACTTTTTCTATTATCATTCTATGCAACAGACTCATCATGAAAAATATCTTGGAGTGATTTGCAAATTGAAAAGTGGCTTTAATTTAATGGTTAACTTTTTAGTGTTACTTTATATATCCTATTGGCTATTGCCTCAAAGGTTCAGTGGCCCAAGTCAATACATTACATTACAGTGACTAAGCTCTCTAAACTGAGAGTAAAGTTGCAAAATCACCTATCAAACAAGTCCTAGAAATCACCTGTTGACTACCACCACATCAGGAACGCTAGCAGTAGAAACTGCCTGTGACCTCTATTTGTTTTTGTTGGCCACTAGAAGCAGAAGAAAACAGATCTTGTTTTTCCATATAAAAAAGACAACCACTCTGCTTTAAAATATTAATATAAGAGAGTCCAGAACTTCCACAATGATAGTCATTACAGTTGCATATTTGGATAGAAGGTGATCATCTATAATTTAACGTTCTTCCTAGGATATATACATAACTTTCACAATATAAGACAGTGGCACATGCATTTACTCTTTTTAGTATGTTGTCCCATTAAGAGTTTCCTCCATTTCTGCATACACATAAGCATATATATTTTGGAGATTTTGAATAATTTCAAATGTCTGTGAATGCCCACTACTGGAAAAATCACAATAAAATTATTAGATACAAATTCTTACCTAAAAGTTTGAGAAAGGATGCCTGAATGGCTACAATACCCCATATATTCTACTCTCTGAGAGAAGACAGAAATCTGAGTATACCCCAAACTGGACAAGAACACAGCAAAGATCAGATCAAAGCAAGAGAAGTTTAGCAGGCCAACTTTCAGCTATTACACAAATGTAATTACCAGTTAGAAGTCCAATGAAAGAGTGCAAGTCCACAAGTGTTAAGGTACTTTTCAAAATCCTGGTTGCAAGCCCACAGAGTAGCACTGATGACTCCGGTAGCCTTTGTGCCAGGTGCTGGGTCAAATCATTGCTGTATACCAGACAGCTCCACCTCCAAGTATCCAAGAATGGCTATGGAATTCTGACTGACACTTCTGTGAGGCAGTGGGGCTCTTAAACCAAAGTAAACTCTGCACCCAGTGTTTGCTAACCTATCCAGCTTGAGAATGAGCTGCTCTTTACCCTAGTTCTTTCCTTTAAAAAAAAGAAACAATTACTATGTGACGTTTAAAAGAACACAGCCACAGATCCTTCTCCAGGGAAATCCCTACTTACTTTCGCATAGCAACTCCCCAGATTCTTTTCATCCTGTGTCTTGGTTTTAGAACTTAACAGCCCTATTAATTACAAAACAATATGTGTACTGGTCTTTGTGATGACAAACAAAGGATTTATGAATGTTCTGGGTTTGGAGAGCGGAAGATAAAGACATAACTGGACAAGGTCCTGCAAAAGTACCAAGTTCATAATTACAATAGCCAAAATACTTCTTTGCCAGGTCTCTTCTTTGCCAGAGAGAATTAAAATGGCAATATTTGGTGGGTATACTATTATATGTATAGTACATAACAATCAAATAATTTTAAAGATACTCTAGAAAAATAAGGCTTTTATAGTATATACTAAAGGAGACCCAAAATATTTTCCCTAAATCATTTAAGGCACTAATTCTCCAGGGACAACTACTGACGATATGTGTCCTCATTCACTCACACATATTAAATGGATATTTATCATGTGGTCACTGTGTGCTCAGAACTCCGCCACAAAGAGGAAGAAAGCATGATCCCTTCTATAAGATTTTCTATAATGTACTTCAAATACTTCTATATAAATTGCAATGTGTATTTGAATGATAGGTGCTTTCAATATGCATTCATGAAGTGGGAGATTACCCTAATTGAGGATATTCATTCTAAAGCTGGTTACCTAGCATTTAGTAGAAGTCCACAATTTAGGTTTTGGTAGGTATGTTTGTATGTATATGTTTATTTTTAAATGGTACTTAGGGGTTGAACCCAGGGCCTCACATATACTTTGAAAGTATTCTAATATAGCCTGTACTCCCAGCCCACTTTTATTATTTTTATTTTGAGTCAGTGTCTTGCTAAGTTACACAGGCTGCCTCTGGCCTGGACCCTGCCATTCTCCTGGTTATGCTTCCCAAGTTGCTGGGACTACATGCATATGCCACTGTGCCCAGACATTTGGTTATCTTTATCTTCTGAGAAGACTGACATAGTAAATATGAATTATAAGGTTTTTAGTAGTGAAATTAATTATTTAAAATATTTATGAGTCAACAAGAAATATTAGTAACTCTCCACTATTATATTGATGTTTGGTACAATCAAGTTAGGTCTGACTCAGCAACCTTGTGTACAACAGAAAACATTCTCTGACACTGTGCCATGCCCAATAATATTGTCAGTGCTTCTCTGATATTCATAAGGTTTTCAATGGCTCATTGTTTTGGGAGTGCATTTCCAGGACCTTTTCCCAAGCCTACCGCATCTGCTATTCCCAGGCAGTCTCCCATTCAACTACTTACCAGGCCCAAACCTGCTTAGCTTCCAAGATCAGATGGGCAGGGTACAAATATCTACCAAGATCAGTTATCTGAAGCCCAGTTTAGAAATGTTTTGTTGTCTAAATATTGATTTTATAGTAGTCTTTGCTACCTGACTGTAATTGGAAGGTTGTCTGTAGTTAGTTCATCTGAGGCATACATTTAATGTGCTAGCATTTATTGAAACTATTAATATAATGAAACCAACCCAAAGGGGCATCTGTCAAAATGGACTCTAGAAAGTTTCAAAGAGCTCACATTCTATAGATCCAGCTTATGCAAGAAAACAATTCCATATAAAGATTCTTGTGGAGAAGACCACAAAGTGTCTTGACTCATAAGGAACCTACATTTGTTCAAATATAAATAGCTGTGATTCATAGTCCAGGGACCTTTTTTCCTATTTCTAGATAGGATATATTTCTTCTCTTTCCATTAGCTTCATATTTCAGAGGTAAGAAAATCTTAGGAATCATCTAATCTTGGTCATTTAACAAATGAGGCTTCAGAAATCCAGAGTATTAGAAACACTTGTTCTAAATCATCCTAATGGTGATTTTAAAGCCCTCAAGTAGAACATTATCTTGATTTAATTTTCTCCACTTGTTACCTCTTTTCACATTTCTTACCCCAGGTTCTGACCTGATTTTTAATATGATATTGCTTTAATCACTGAGTGTATCACTATTCTTTTTTCTTAGTAATACTAGCTAACTTCATAATACCCTTCTGGATAACTTTAGTAATTTATACCACTTTTTGATTTCTGTACATTGTTGCTAGTTCTCTATTACTAGTATTAAGGTAATTTTCAAAAGTTTTCTGGTTCTAGGGTTCTTCTAATTTTTGAAATTTTATTTTAAATTGTTTTTATTTTTAATTGAAACTAAAGAGAATACAATGTATGTATTTTAATGAGCATATACTATTTATTCATACTTGTGTGGGACAACTTGAAAAATTCCAGGAAAAATAAGGAAGGGGACAAATACATGTTCACATAATATTGTGGGTTGGGTGTCATGTATTCTCAGAGCTGGATAGAAGCCAGTGCCTTGCACAAACTAGGTGAGTGCCCTACCATGGACTATGTCACCAGCACTAAGGTGTCCTGTTAAATACTTACCTGTGTTCAGACCAATTCTGTAATGTAGTAGCTTAGCCACAGAGGAGGTAACTGACACAGGAATGTTAGGACAATTACATGAATTCAAACATCTCTAGAATTAGTATGAAATAGATAACTTATTCATCTAATTGTCACATAATAAAGGATACTTAGTAAAGTATACCATGGGCTGCCGTAAGAACCAACAGATCCATCCTAGAAGAAGTACAACCAGAGTACTCCTTGGAAACAAGGATGGCTAGATTGCATCTGACATATTTTGCACATGTTGTCAGGTAGGACCAATCCCTGGAGAAGGACATAATGTTTGGGAGAGTGGCAGGTCAACAAATAAAAGGAAGACCCTCAACTAGATGGACTGACAGTGTCTGCAACAATGGACTTAAACATAAATAAGATCATGTTCCAGGCACAGAATTGGTGAGTGTTTCATTCTGTTGTGCACAGGGTTGCTATGTGTCAGACCTGACTTGATCCCATCTAACAAAGTATTTCTTGTTCATATCTAAATCCCTATCTTTTGCCAGTATAAATCTCTCATCAAAAGCATTTTTATATGTTATTTTGATTTTTAAGAATTACTGTCAGACACAGAGTACACTTAAAACACCAAAATTGTTTATACATTTATTTAGTTATTTAATTGCAACAAACTAATATTTCTTGGCAATAGGTATTACTAGGTCCAGAGGATCTGAAAATAAGTTAAATAAAACTTTTTGTGTTGGAAGTTGAACCCAGGGCCTCACATACTCTTTGTAAGTGCTCTGCCATTAGGCTACACCCCCAATCCATTTTTTTTCCTTTCTTTTTTTTTTTTTTTTTTTTTTTTTGAGACGGGGTCTGCTAAGTTAAGCAAATTGCCTCTGGCTTCAAACATGCAAGTCTTCTGTCTCCACATCTGAAATCACTGGGATAAATCTCTTAATGGCAACAAGCTTAGACAGACATAGAGAAAATATATTATAAAATAACACAATAGATGCTACAATAGAAGGATTATGGTACAACCTCCAAAGAGCAAGGGTTTAGAGAGAACTAGAGAGCTCCACACAGAAAATGACAAAATGATAGTCTACCTCATTTCTCAAACATGAGTCAGTGACCAACTACCAGGCAGTGGTCAATGAGGAAAAGGGATAAAGGCAAAAGACATTTCCCTCTCCATAGAAATATTTAGCAATTTCAACTAGAAGCCAAATATTCTAAGAAAGAAAATATAAAAAGGTGTTGTGGTAAATTCAAAAGAGATGTGAGTCTGTTCATTGCAAATTAATTGAGCACCTAATTCAGGTACTGGTAGGGAAAAAAAAAACAATGCAGGTTTCACCTTAAGGTTCAAAAGCAATTAGTCTTAAATTGCTACAAGTTCTAACTCTACTTATATGAGGAAGCACAGTAGAAACTAAAATTTGGCTTCACAAAATATACTTAATGCTAAATAGAGAAGAGTACAGAATACTCTTGGTGTACTTTATAAACATCTTCAATTTGTTATTTGGTAACTTCAATCTAAAGAAAGCCCCAAATAAATTTAGAAAATGGGGGCAAGTATGTTGACTTGTTATAAAAATATACCAACTTTGATTTGAAAATAATGAATACAAAATTCAAGGGATCTATACATATCTTTCCCATGTGTCTGTGAACTTGTGCTTTGGGGGCTTGTGTGTTGCTGAAATGCTGAAAATTATGCCATTGGTATTTAGATACCAGCAGGACCACCCATGGTGGACAGGTTTCAGCTGAGTTTCCAGACTAAAACAGACTAGGGAGAAGGACCCAGCAGCCTACTCCCAAAATAATTAGACATTGAAAACCCTATGAATAGCAGAGAACCACTGTCAAATATAGTACCAAAGAATGAGTACCCCAGGCTGGAAGGCATTTGAAAAACAACTGGGGAAGAGTTGCCACCTCATAAAGCCCCTGGGACCTCCATTTGCTGATGTGGCATGACTCAAAATGAGAAAAAACATATGACTGCAACAATGAGCTTAAACATAAAAATATCATGTGTGTGGCAGTGTTGGGTAGTGTTTCATTCTATTGTACATTGGGTCACTATGAATTAGAATCTACTTGATGGCACCTAACAACATAAGTAAATTTGGAAGCACTTTAATGATTCTTTAAACCTAAAACTATTCAGACTAAAAAAAATCAAAAGGCAAGAGTTCTGGGCACTTACAGATTTTTTGTTAAGTAATGTAAATTTTAGAAAGATCTTAGTATATTTCTATGTCTCTTACTATGGATAAAAGCATATCATCTTACTGTGAATGCTAGGGGTGAGAAAAAACTGACTTCTATTCAGGCCTAAGGAAACAAGACACCTGGGGAGGATATGTAAATAACAATTCACAGTAAAATAAGAGCTAAGTAATATGTTCTTATTTAAAGAAATTAAATACAAGGAAGATTTTTTTCCCTGGTACTGAGGGTTGAACCCAGGGCCTTGCACTTGCATGCTTTGCTAGTGCTGGACCACTGAGCTGCATGCCCAGACCATTTGTTTACTTTTTGAGAAAGGGTCTCACTAAATTATACAGACTGCCTCTGGTCTCAAGCTTGTGATCCTCCTGCCTCTGCCTCCTGGGTCACTGGGATTACAGGCATGTACCACCACACTCGGCTGAAAATAAATTTTTAAGTAAAAGTTTCATTCTTCTACTTAGATGTTAGCTTTTAAAGTTACTGATGTTCTCCACTAATCTCCTTTACCCTCCACTCTCCAAAGAGTCTTTTGGGCAGGTCTAGATTATTCATTTAAAATTTATTCTACAGGTGTCATACAAACACAGTGCTTTTCTGGTTGCACACATTTCCAAGCTCTACTGACCTTCCCAGAACCAGCAGCCAGTTTGAGGACAGCACACTCTCTCCATGTGTAACCCACTCCCTGGCCTCTGCACTATTCTTTTTCCTGGAGTCTTTCCTTCTATTGCTCAACTGGATTGGGCAATAAGAGCAGAATCTTGTTCAGCTCTATCAAATAAGTGAATTTCATAGTCCCTTAAAAGGGACTTTTACCCTCAACTTAACTGAGTTTCCTTGTAAACTGATAAATGTTCAGATACATGATTAACCTCCTAGAATTAGACATCTAGGGAAATAATTGTTTAACTAAAATTGTAAATTCCACCTAAATGGTGTCTTGTAGCCATATCTCCTTGTGACTAAGTAGAACCAACACTATTTTTAGAAAGTACTTTAAAAGTCACTGTCTTATTTCTACAACTCTGATTAGAAAGTGGGTGACACAGTTGTATGGTGTGTTGATTGGTTTTTCAAGCACATCACCATTTTCATTCCTCGTAACATTATTTCATATTTAACTCATAAAATAATAATCTTTTCAGAAACACATTTATTGGAAAAAAAACCCTAAATTGAGTCACATTATACTAATGGCTAACACTAAGAGTGCTTGCTAAAAACATATAAATCACCTAAATTAATCTTCACAGCAACCCTCTGAAGTATTACTGTTTTTCTAGTATTATAAATGGCAAAAGTGATGCTCTGAGAGGTTAGGTAACTTGCTCAAGGTGAAACAGTGCTGAGCTAAGAGTTAGACACCAGCTGTTTCATTCACTCTTCTTCTCTAACCATTACTACATCATGTTATTACCTATCACTATCCATATCAAACTGTAAAAAATACAGAAAAGCATTTTGGAAATTTGTATATCTCTTAACATTATTCATAAATGTTATACCTGATAGAAAATAGTAATCTTTTTACATAAATAATATTCTGTCCAAATCTAAATGATTTTTGCAACTAAAGCATTACCAAGGGTTTGCACTTTAATGTCTTATTAGTCTTGCCTTTCTCCAAAGGCAATAGTCCAAGAGAGGGCAGTCCAGGTGTCTTTGAAAATAGCAAACCTGTGTAAGAAGAGAACACTTTATGCTTTTCAATATATACTTTAAGGTTTTATCTTCCTCATAGCAATTTTATTTTTAAAAAACATATTGAGGACATAATTATTGCTCAAAAATAAAAGTTACATAAATTAAAATGAGATCCACTGAGGCAAAAATTACTGTCTCTACTTGTACTTCTCTCCTCATTAAGCTTTGATTTTACATTGAAAGTATTTCACGTCAGTGTGATTCTCAGACCTCCTCTCAAGGTAGAGAGGTTGGACACTGATAAGTCTAAGCCAATAATTCTCCTTGACAACAAGATATACATGTTGTGCATTAAACAAAATGCTTAACCACCGATGCATAAAGAAAAGTCAATTGGAGAGCTGAGGTGATAGGTTTTCCCAGTTTTAAAGTGCCAACACAAGACAGATTTGCTTATCCCAGCCTTTGAACATTATTATATAGATACTTCGAATTTCTGAAGACAATTTGCACCCATGAGATAAACACTAAATTATAGAAAAACAAAGCTATATCCCTATTATTGTTGAGTTTATAAGTCAACCAGTTTAGAATCATCCCATTTAACCTTTGTTTTATGAAAAAAAAATGCATGTGCCACCATGTTTGGAGTTACTTTTAATATTTTGTTATTTGCTGATAAAATCACCCCAATTAATACAGGCATAGCACTTAGGAAATGTTTGCAGAAATTTGCAACAATGATAACAAGTCATCATGGTACTTGTTAAAAATAAACATTAAAAAATAATTACCTACTACAAAAATGCCAGATTTTCTCTACCATAACCATTCTAAAACATTGGGATTTCATACCACTTTAATACTCCACTTATTTGCATGCAAGCAACACAAATTAAATGCCACAGAAGTACCACTGGACCTCTTACAACCTAAAATGCATATATTTCTTTAAAGGAAAAGAAATATTACATGTTAAGATTTCAAAATGAAATCACAATTCAAAATAAGAATCAAGTCCATATTTCTATCATCAGGGAAACAGAACTGTCTATCCTGATAAGTGGAATGTGACATATCAAAGTCTTCCATATAATCCTAAATAGGATTATGAACTAGCAGCATAGAGTGCCATGGATATCAAGGTCAAACTTGGTTGATATCTTTAGAAAAGGCCCTCAGCCCTAGATGTCCTGCCTGCAAATTCAGCATGGCTTACCCACTCTCTTGAACTCTGCCAAAAGATTGGGTATTTCTTTTCTTTTCTTTTCTTTTCTTTTTTTTTTTTTTTGAGATGCTGAGCCAGAGACTCTGGACATAAGAACAAGAGGTTCAGCTAGGGGTAAAAAGAGATAAAGTGAAACTCTATATACTAATTCTTTCTCCACTGCCATTTCCAGAATTTGGGCAGACAAGTAATTATTTGTCTTTGTGTTGAAATTGAGTGGGGCAAGATGAAACGTTGGTTGATATTATTTTTAGTAGAGGCAAGGGAGGTGGGGGAAGAAAATGCAATGATCAGAACATTGTTAGATCATATTAGAGAAGTACTATCCAATAGGAATATAATATAAGCCATATATATGCTTTTAAAATGCCCAATCAGCCCTTGAAAACACTATGAATAGCAGAGAAGCATTGACATAGTGCTGGGTAAGTATGTTGACTTGTTAGAAAAATATACCAACTTTAATGTGAAAATAATGAATACGAAAATCAAAGGGAACTATATGTAACTTTCCCCCATATAGCTGTCAGCTTGTTGTACTGTGAGGGCTAATGTGCTGCTGTGATGCTAAAAGCTATGCCACCACTATTTCAAATACCAGCAGGGCCACCCATGGTGGACAGGTTTCAGCTGAGCTTGATTAAGACAGAGTAGGAAGAAGGACACAGCAGCCCACTCTCAAAACAATTAGATACTGAAAATAAGATAAATAACAGAAGCACTATCAAATATAGTGCTGGAAAAGGAGCCCCTCAGGCTGGAAGACATTCAAGAAATAGCTGGGAAAGTTACTTTCTCATAAAGCCCCTAGGACCTCCACTTGCTGATGTGGCAAGACTTAAAATGAGAAGAAACAGATGACTAACAATGGGATTAAATGTGAAAAGATCATGTGCACGGCACAGTGTTGGGTAGTGTTTCATTCTGTTGTACATAGAGTCACTATGGGTCAGACTTGACTTAATAGTACCTAACAACAGCAACAACAGGGAGGCTGAAGTGGGAGGATCAAGAGTTTGAGGCCAACCTTGGGTGTATAGTGAGATCCTGTCTTAAAAAATGTCTGAAGAGACTCTCATGGACTTTCAAGCAATATCATATATAAATCAGAAAGAAAATAACACTTCCATAGCAATTTGGGGAAAATAGAAGAAAAATGAGCAATCACTTTAAAAAGTTGAAGGAACATCATTTCCAACTACTTGTTCTTTGTACAGTCAAATCTTCAAGAATGCACCCAAAATTTCAAGAATATTAAGTAAGTAATAAATTCAAGGTCCCAGAATACCAACTTCACCAAACCATGGATGTCAACCAAAAAGTCAGAAGATAGAAGATTGAGGAAATAATCTTATTTAACAAATGAGAAACAAAGGGAGTTCTCAACAGGAGGTTGAAAGGAAGTTTCATGGTGAGAATTAAAAAGCAGGCTAAGAAAAAAATTACAATCAGGAGGGCAGAGTGTGGTTCTGACCTTCCCTCTAATGACTCTTCCCTGCCTTTTATTTTGTGAAGAATTTTGCTAGAAATGTCCTCTCAGGATACAGCTTTATTTTCTACTTTACTGTCCTCTCAGGATACAGCTTTATTTTCTACTTTACTGAAATGATTGAGTCCATCTATCATAGTTTCAAACTCTAAAAGTCTCCCTATAGATTAGCCTTTCTTCTTTTTGAGATTCTGTTCCTAAAGAAAAAAAAATCTATATTTTTGAGGGCAGCCCTTTTGGTTGTGGTCTTAACCTTTCTGGGTAGAATAACTGGTTTGGGCTCTGACCAAAGTGACATTACTCACAATACTGCCTTTCCTTGGTCATGGTTTATTAGCCCGGATGTCTGACACCAGTAAGGCCAAGCATGACTCCTACCAGGTTTGTGGACTCAAGTTGAAGACACAGAGACTTATTTCTTCTCCAGTAGGAACAAAACAATCTAGAGATATTGCTGACCAGGAGCAAGGATATGGGCCAGACAGTCTGCAGAAGAGATTGTCTTCTCACTTAACAAAAATTCACCTTTAAGAACTTGAAGGAAGTTGAATGTAATTAGTTTTAAAACATTTGAGAAGTTAACTGTTTTTTTGAATGTTATAACATCTAGATATAGATTTTAATAATTTCCAAACAGCAGATTAACTGCCTAATGAATGAATTTTCTAAGTAACACCTAACATATGGAGAATAGTCAAATATATATATGTGTATATATATATTTATATATATATACATACATATGTATATGTATATATATATATATATACACACATACACATTGCTTTCTCTGTAAAAAAGATTATAGAAGAGTTATCCTTGCTTAAATATATACATTTATACATATGTATTTATAGTCTCCTTATGAGTATTATGTCCAGTATTCCTTTATAACACCTGTATGAATCTTATTTCAACTAATTTTCTCTAATATACTTCAGTGTAAATCTTTTCCATATATTAGAAAATAAAATTTCATTAATCACAAATAGAGAAGTATAAAATAACCAAACTTAGCACTCCTGAAAGGATAATGATTTCAAAGGAATCACTTAGCAAACTAAGATTTGAAGAGAAAAAGAAATATGCAAATTTTAGCGCTCAGAAGAAGATAAAAGTATAAATTTAAATAGGGTAATTATCATATACTAGAAGGGCAGAGGTGAATATATCTTGGTATCAGGAATACCTTTGTGGCCTTTACAAGGTAGAGTTACATTCTACATTCTCAGAGAAAATGATATGCTACATGGCTTTGGCATTCCTCATTATACATTTCTGAAACTGAATAATAAGACTGAATTTTGCCTTGAATATTATAAATAGAATTCACTGAACTCTTTAAGACGATTACTATTTAATTCTGTATATTAGTATATCAACTGAGAAAAATTTATTTCTTTGTTTGGAAATAGATCAATATATTACAGTCAATTGCTTATTGCCTACCATTTCCAGTTAT
>VMDO01011107.1:0-68389 GCA_007922755.1 Pedetes capensis | reverse complement strand
GATAGAAGTCTTCCCTTTCTTCATTTGTGGCCTTGGTGGTGGGTGCATAAATTTGAATAATAGTCATATTAACTGGCCTTCCTTGTAGGCGTATGGATATTATTCTATCACTGACAACATTGTATTTCATGACAGATCTTGAAATGTCTTTTTTGATGATGAATGCAACCCCATTTCTCTTTAGTTTATCATTCCCAGCGTAGTAGACCAGGTAACTAAAAAAAATGTTCAGATATTGATATCATCATATTGTCATACACATTCATTAGATTAAAATGTATCTCAGAGAAATTGAGCACTTAAATTGTATTTGAAAACAATAGATAAATTTTATACAAAATATTTTGATTAATTATTATGATGCATTTTTATTTATAATTTATAATGGTTTATATTATTAATTTAAAGGACTCACTAAAAATCACTAAACAAATAATATTGAAAGAAATATCTGGGGAAGGAATCCATAATTTATAATAATCACATGACTCAAGTTGTTATGAAGTTTCAAGGTGCAAGAATAGGCCAAAGTGTTTTTGTTACTCTCACACACTCAAAATGACATTTCTGACACCAGAGGCGTGGAAGGATTTCCCCTTCCATGCACACACACTGAACAGTTTTCCAGTGGGTACCAGTGGATACCAGCTGGATGTTGTATAAATCAGTCTGGCACTATCGGGAGACAGCTACAGATCCCACAGGTTGAGGGTTCAGTCCCACCATACTTTCCCCACATCAGAAATCAGTCACAAGCCCCAGGTTATGACCTGTTCTTCTGACCACCTGGCTATGAAACAGAGGTTGAACAACCTCCTATTTGTGTTCAATTAATTTGTTAGAGTGACTTGAAGGACTCAGGGGAATACATTACTTATAATCACTGGTTTGTTATAAAGGATTTTACAAAGCACATAAACAACCAGATGGGAAGGGTGCACAGGGTAGGGCATAGGGGAAGGGGTAAGGACCTTCCATCCCTTCTCTGGCATACCATATTACAGGTTCCTCCATGGGATCAGCAACCCAAGAACTTCCTGTACCCAGTTCTTTTTTCTTTCTTGCTTTTTTATTAGTTTTTTACTTATATATATTTATGGGCTACAGAGTGGCAATTCAGTTCAAATATACCATGTGCAATTATCAAATTAACTGTTGACACTTGCATCTCTTTAAACATTTTACATAAAAGTTTTTGATTAAAATGTAATGATAATTGTACATATTTATAAGGTCTAATATGATTTTCATTTCTTTATTTTTTTGGATTTTCATAGAGTTGCACTTTGTATTTTGCACTTGATTCTCTCTCTTTAACCCTCTATGTTATTTCCACTCCCCTCCCACTTTCCCCATCACCTTCTCCCCCCATGTTGGGTCCACTTATATTTTTGAACCTTAGATATGTATCATTGTACATGTGTATATATGTACGTATATGTTTTTCTTTAGGGTAGATCTAGCTGATACACATAAGTGAGAACATGGGGAATTTCTCTTTTTGAGTTTGGCTTATTTCACTTAAAATGATGATCTCCAGTTCTATCCGTTTTGTTGCAAATGACATAATTTCATTCTTCCTTACTGCTGAATAACATTCCATTGTGTATATATGCCACATCTCTAATCCAATCACCTGTTGATGGACATCAGGGCTAGTTCCATACCCTTACAATTGTGAAGAGTGCTGCAATAAACATGGAAGTGCAGTGTCCCTGTGGTTTGATGACTTGTCTTCATTTGGGTAAATTCCTAGAAGTGATATACCTGGATCATATGGTAGTTCTATATGTAGTTTTCTGAGGAACTTCCATACTGATTTCCATAATGGTTGGTCTAATTTACACTCCCACCAGCAGTGTAAATGGCTGACTCCAGTCATTTTGGGTTTTCATGGGGGCTTTATTATGAAGACATGATTGATCATATCTTCCTTGGTGACTGATTCAACATCCAGCCCCTCTACTCTCTGCAGAGGTTAGGGGTGGGACTGAAAATCCTAACCTCTTAATTGTGCCTTGTTCTTTCTGGTGACCAGGCCCCATCCTAAAGTTCTCTAGGGGCCCCCAGCCACAAATCATCTCATTGCTGTTGTTGTTGTTAGGTGCCATTGAGTTGTAGCTAACTCATAGGGACCCTCATAGGGTTTTCGATGGCTGATTATTTTGGGATTGCTTCAGGGGTGGATTGCCACGTCCTTCTCCCATTTTTGCAGCGCTGGGAATCGAATCTAGGACCTCAGAGACTGCAGAGCGGTGCTCTACCAACTGAGCTAAATCCCAGCCCTAGTCATCTCATTACTCTTAGTGAAAATACAAAACTATCACTCTAGAGATCTCAAGGGTTTTAGTAGTTGCATCCCCAAACTAAAGTAGCAGAAACTAAATACATGTTTCTTATATCATCCTATCACAGACATACATGTTTTTAGGACATTATTGCTAGCAAAACATTTTCAGATATTATTTCTTAGCAGAATCTTGTAGGGCAAATAGGGTAGGTGTTATTATCACTCTCAATTTACAAATGAGAAAGTTGAAACGTAGGAATGCTGCCTGCCATGCCAAAGGCTAGTCAGGCCTCACATTCAAGGTTTCTGATGGTAAATCCAGTGTTCATTTCCCTATATTTCACTGCCAACCTGACGGCAGCAAACTTGTAACATGTTTTACACTTGAAGATGCCATTTGTCCCTTAACATAGGCCAAGAAGCCTTCATTCATTCATATGTTAAAAATAAAATGCATTCGGCATGTACCAGGAGTTCCTGGTATCCTAAGACTGTAGGAAAGCATCACAGGTACAGCTTATCTACAACAAAGAATTCTAACTTAGTGGAATTGTCTTTTGGAAAGGAGTAGAGGAACTCAGCCTGCACCTGTACCACCTATCAGATCTCAGAAGCTAAGCAGGGTCGGGCCTGGTTAGTACTTGGATGGGAAACCACCTAGGAACACCAGGTCCTGTAGGCTTGGGGGAAGGACCTGGCTGCCCACTCCCAAAACAATCAGCCATTGAAAGCCTTGTGAATAGCAGAGAAGCACTGACAATAGTGTCAGGCATGGGCCAAACTGGATGGCACCTAACAACACAAGGAACTCATATCTCCAACTTCCTGGAAAGGCTAGCTATATTTTCGAACATTCTTATAAGGCACCTTTCTGAGTAGGAGTAATCAAACTCAACCTGTGGCCAAGTAACTATTTCAGTATTATAAGAAGGCTTACTGACATCTATTGTAAGCCTCTCATTTTCAGATAAGGCTGAGGATGAGTGATGTAGGACAGATCAAGAGAGGCAGAGACTGTTTACCAGACCCAAAGGCCCTGACCACTACCCCTGACTCAGCACTCTTTGATCTTTCCAGCATTCCTGTCTGCAAGGTTCATGATATGCTCCAGATAGTATTATCTTCTCTCATTGGATGGGCTTAATCTCTTACAAATAGGGGAAAATGGCATGCAGAAGGGAGAATACAAAATCACACAGTAAATACAGATCTCATCAGAAAGAACACAAGTTCCTTAAAACCTCTTCTAGCCCCACTGGCCCTTTCAGTAAGTACATAACACAGAGAAGAACTAAGAGACCACCAGGCACCTTAGCTTTATGCCTATGGCAGTGGCTCACATCTCAGTGAAAGCAGGTCTCTGTGAAGTCCTCAGGGAGCCTGAGTGATGAAGCCCTCAGAGTGAGATTGAATTTGGTGCTTTGCTTCATGCATCTATAATTTATTGCCAACTGAATCCTGGCTGATGAAGATTCTCCCTGCTCACTTTCAACTGAAAGCTATTATTTAGTGAGCCACATCTCTGGATGTTGTCCCTAGCACTGAGATTATTGGCTCTAAAAGCCTTATGGAGTAAGTCATGTGCTTGAAATGATCCTTGGGGGAAGTCCAATAGGCAGGCTGCCAAGCTACCTAAGTGGCAGGTGAGCTTTGAGTAAGAAAAGCACCCCAAAATTAATGGGTCACTGATTCTAAACTATGCTTAGAATCCCAGAATACTTTTAATTAATTAATTAAACATTCAATAACCAATCACCACAGATATTTTAAGGAAACTATGTTTACATGAGTTGAATGGTAAAGCCATTAAGATCCAGAGCCCTGGAATAGGGCCTCAACAAATGCCTCTTCCTCCTTTATAGGTAAGGATCACAGAGGAACACATCTTACTCTATAGCATTGTTGTTGTTAGGTGACGTCGAGTCGTGTCCAACTCATAGCAACCCTCACAGGTTTTCAATGGCTGATTTTTTTCGAGATTGCCTTGGGAGTGGATTGCCATGTCTTTCTCCCATTTTGCGGAGCTGGGAATCAAATCAGGGACCTCAGAGACTGCAGAGCGGCGCTCTACCAACTCAGCTAAATCCCAGCCCCATTCTATAGCATACTCATGAATATATGTACAATGAATAAGTATATATTCCCACTAACTGGGATGTGTATGAATGCACATACTACATGCATTGTTTTTGTTGTTAGGTACCGTCAGGTTGGGTCCAAATCATAGTGACCCTGTGTACAACAGACAAAACACTCCCTGACACTGCCATGCCCAGCACTATTGTTAGTGCTTCTCTGCTATTCACAGGGTTTTCAATGGCTGATTGTTTTTGGAGTGGGCTGCCAGGTCCTTCTCCCAAGTCTACAGCACCTGGTATTCCCAGGCAGTCTCCCTTCAAAGGACTAACCAGGCCTGACTATGCTTAGCTTCCAAGATCTGATGGGATCAGATGCCAGAGTGGCATGGTTATAGGCCATTACATGCATGCACATGTATAAAATCTAAGTTCATATAATATAAAATGCCTTTCAAAAAATAACATATCTGTGCATGCAACATGATTATTCTTAATTTTACTCTAGATGTATGTCCGCTTATTTCTTAATACTGAAGCATGATTTTTATCCAATCCTCAGCTTTTAACATGAAAATTCTGCAAGAAAAGAGAAGGCTGGGGTTCAGGAATTCCCCTTATCTGAAAAGAAGTGATTTGGGAAGGAGAAGCAAGAATGGAGAAAGAACTCATGGATATATACAGAACCTCACAGGAGTTTTAGGATTAAGTTTCAAGCTGTCCCTTCTGATCTTTGAATTGCTTGCCCATTTCTGCAATTTTTCACAAATTACTTTGCACATACCACAAAGAAAAGGAAAATCTTTGTTCCTCCAGAATCCAGCCCATTCTTATCATGTTAACATGTTATCATGTTTCTGTGCTATTTACTGTTTTACTTCATCTTTTTTGTTGTTATTGTTACTCTCCACTGAACTCATTTTTTTTCCCAATTGCTCTCTTTAGGATTGAGCTGGGATTTAGCTCAGTTGGTAGAGCGCTGCACTGCAGTCTCTGAGGTCCTGAGTTCAATTCCCAGCACCGCAAAAATGGGAGAAGAACCTGGCAATCCACTCCCAAGGCAATCTTGAAACAGTCTGCCATTGAAAACCCTATGAGGGTCACTATGAGTTGGATACTGACTCTATGGCACCTAACAACAACAACAACTCTTTTGGATTAGAAATTTTCTATAACTCTCCTCTCATGATTGGATAAACCTGCTGTCTTTTCCATCAGTCGCTCCTATGTTCAGCAAAAGAGTTAGAGCTATAATTAAAGGGGTTTTTATTTACTTACAGCCCACTGCAATTGGAGTCAAGTCTTTTAGAACACTAACTAGTTTTTGAGTGGAATAGATTTAGAAGGAATTGAGGTATGTAGGACCTGTGAGGCATTTTAAACTCAGAGATTCTTAATCCTGGTCCATGGCCTTTTAGGTGGTTAATGAGTAAACTTCACATAACCTCTGAATGGACTATAACTATAAACAATCAGAAAAATATGTACGGATTGGGGAAGGTTTATTTTCAAAGTAATTTATGATTCTAAAGGGTCCTATGGCTAAAAAAAAAAAAAAATCAGAAAACTGGAATACCTGGAGATTTGGGGCTCCAATCATTCTTTTCTTCTCTCTTCAGATCTTAACCAACTAAGAATAGAAAGTCACCAAACTGGGCTGAATTATTAATAAAGAATGATTATCTTGGACTGAACAATAGTGGTGAAATCTGAGCTATCTCAGGGCTTCTACTTCCTGTCCTCTGAATTGAAGAAAGGCAAGACTGAAGATGGACCCACCTGGCCCACCCTCCTAATTGCAGGCAGAGAAAGAGAAGTTCACTCCACTGACTTATAGTTACCCAAGATTGAGGAGAGTAGAGCCAGAACCAGTCCAAAGTGCTTTATATTGCCTGCTCTATGCTCCCAATTTCTGATAACGATGGCCCACTGGATTTTTACCTATTATCAGTACAGAGTAGGCAAGTCATTTATCTTATTTTAGGGAGAATCGAGTAAGACGGATCACTTCCTTGACCTACTATGGAAAAATACCATAGGCTGCCTTCTTATTGTAACCTCAGCTGGGAGAAAGAGGAATCTCTGGTGTTTCTACCTCTTCTTATAAGGGCACTAATCCCATTAGAAAGACTCTACTCTCACGACCTCATCTAAACCTAATTACCCCAAAGTCCTCATTTCCTAATACTTCACCTTGTGAATTTTGGGAAGACACAGTCCATAACAAAGAGAAAGGCAGAAAAGGAAATGCTCCAATGCACAGAGTCACTTTGCATTCCTTACTAACAGGATGTTTGTCATTTACAACCTGCTTTCCATTGAGCCCTATGGAAGTCAATTCAGAAAGCCTGGAAATGTAACCTTTGCACTAACCAGAGGTGAAGGCTGTTAGTGTCTGTCCTTTATCCCTGTGATCACATGAGATAGCACCATGTGGTACTTCAGAGGACAGGACTGGAACCTGACTCCTGAATTCCTTTGTGAGATCCACCATTCGTGGCCTTTGGCAAGATTTTAAAACCCAGTGCCTCAGAACTTTTCTCTATGACATGGACATTGAATATTTAATACAGTTGCAAGGGATATGTATTTATATGCAGAAGCTGCTTAAAGCTCCTTTGCCCCATGTTAAGTGAGCACTCAAAATTAGTTATTTGCTAAGATAAACTTTGTTCTATCCATAAAATTTTGTAGTATATGTCATACATTTTATTTAGAACGTCCCACTCATACTATGTCCCATCACTGTTCTTTCAAAATTATCTAGAGTATCCAAGAACTGGCTATACAATCAGATTCTCTGAAGCACCGAGTTATATTGTAGAATATTTAATGGCATGGGAAAGATATATACATATGTGTATGTACACAATTGCTAAATACAATAGGATGCTTTAAGTAGTGTGAAAAGTAAGATATAATTTTTCTTAGATAAAAAATATATGTTGATAAAGTATTTGGAATAATATATACCAGAATACTGAAATTATTACTTTGATTGGTGGAATTTGGGGGGATTTTTATTTTCTTCCTTCTTAGATATCAACAATGACTATCACTATGATTTGGACAAGTGTCCCCACCAAGGACCATGTAGTGAAGGCTTGGTCTCCAGTTTGTGGCACTATTGGGAAGTGGCGGAACCTTTGAGAGGTAGGGACTAGTGGAAAGCTTTAGGTTATTAGCAGATGTCCTCAAAGGGGCTAATGAGAATCCAGCCCCTTCCAGTCTCTGCTTTCCTGCTGCCAAGAGAGGAGCAGGTTGCTCACCCCTGCACTCCCTACAATGAGGGGCTGCCTCACCCTAAACCTAAAGGCAACAAAGGCCAGCTACCTAGGGACTGTACCTCCCAAACTGTGAGCCAAAATAGATTTTTTTGATAAGCTGATTATCTCAGACACTTTTGTAGTAATGGAAATATGTTTAACACAAACGTACTTCTATAAAAATTAATTATTTTTAAAAAGATAATTCAAGCTCAGCTCCTTTAAGAAGATATTTGAGATCTGATTCCACTCACTCCACCTATAAGCACACCACCTTAATGTTTTCATTATCCCAGGTCTTACCTACAATGTGAATATCTCATGATTTTTCTTATGTACCCCAGGCTATCTGGAACTCACAATCCTGTCTCAGCTTCCCAAATGTTGGCCTTAGAGGTACATACCTTCCTGCCAGGTGACCTCTGCTCTTTTCAACAAGGAATGCTGCTTAGCTTTGGAAGATACCATGAAGGTCATTTAGCCTCAGCATAACACACAGGTGCCTCTTCTGCTACCCTTTCCCTCCTGCCACAGACTGAATCATATTTTTGGCCTACATGAATTCACTGACTGAGAACCCAGAAATTCAGGGACAGTGAAGTCTACTGTTAGGTCTCAGCTATTTTATACTTGCATTAAACTAAAATCAATCTGTAAAGGACTGGAACAATGGAGGAATTCAGCTTCCTCTAGAATAGCAGAGTAATTATACTTTTGAATATATAAGTATTTAAACAATTAACTAGAGTTATGATTTTCCTCAAATCCTCTGTCCTTGGCCAAACTGTTCTAGTTCTTCCAGTAGCTCCTTATTTCTCTCCACTGCCATTGCTACCACCCTATATCTAGCTACCTTCCTCTCCACTGCCTCCCTCTCTTAAAGAGTGGCCTCAACCTACACTCTCTCTCCTTCTCCTTGTCCTTCTCATTCTCTGCATAGCAGTGCAATATATCAATCAAAGCATGAAACATTCTACTTCTAAGCCAATCTGTTGTTCCCCATCACCCTCACACAAAAATCTAAACTTCTCCAAAATCCTATAGAAAATCTACTTAAAATTGAAAATAATTTTAAAACTGGGAATGGAAGGATGCTACCTGAGCTTGATGAGAGCTGTAACTGGAACCTACAGAAGAATTTAAACTTTGTGGAAAACCAGATGTTTTTCCTCTAAGATTAAAGCCTTTAATAAGAAATTCTATTCTTAGTTTATTTTGTATAATAACAATACACTTTCTGATGGGGAACTATGAAGTACAGACTTTGTAAGGATATGGTTAGTAGGTTAACAGTTTTTCATTGGGACTGATTGAGTGCACCTTGAATTGCTTTTCATGTTATAGCTCTTAGGATGCAGATTACTTTATCTCCACATTCCAACTCGCCAGGCACAATGTTCTCTGTGCAGCTAACAAACAATATTATTGGCTGAATAAATGAATGGGGAAGAAAGGCGGGAGGGTTGCTATGAGTCAGACCTGACAACAAATGACAATAGCATAAACAATTTTAGATATCAGAAACTTTCCCTGAATGGAACAGCCGCATGAAGGCCATGAAAAATAACTGAAAATTATGTATAATTTATACACTCTTAAATGAGTGGGTATTTGGTTCATTGAGAAGTTATTATTGTTTATGAACTATAAAAGAGTTTTCCTGCTGAGTAAAGACATTATCAAGTGTTTCAAACCTAAACAATTCTCTCCATAGGAAAAATATTTTTCTGAAATGATGACAGCTACAAGAGGAAATGATAACCAATGTCCTTTAATCATTCATTCTAAAAACAACATATATCAATTGAGCAGAAAACAGATTCATGTCCTGTCTTTGGGAACTCATAGACAAGTAGGAAAAGATGTTAAGGAGTTAAATAGACATTTAATTGAAATATTAATAAGTGCTATGAGAATATATGGGCTGGGGTTTAGCTCAGTTGGTAAAGTGCTGCTTCACACTTTATGAGGACCCAAGTTTGATCCCCAGCATCACATAAATGGATGTGGCAATCCACTCCTGAAACAATCCCGAAAAAAATCAGCCATTGAAAACCCTAACAGGGTTGCTATGAGTTGGACACAAATTGATGGCACCTAATAAGAAAATATGGGAATTTTACCTACCTGTGGGGTAAGTGTGCAAAAATGGAGAAAGTTTCCCAGGAGGAAAATAGTTAGGCTGAAATAAACTCTATAGAACTTTATGATTCTTGAGTTACAAAGTAGATTTCCCATATATAGAATAAGCATAAAACCTTGAGTGCAACAGAGGGAAATAGGGAATGCATTTGGTTATGTTCTGAGATAAACACCCCAAGTGAGGAGCTCGTAGGCACTGGCTGTGGTACTACACCAATCTCCCACCATACCACAAGCACTGGAGATGGCCAGGGAAGACAAAGCAAATGTGTTACCATAGGTCCCTTATTCAACATTCCAGATTGCAAGCTGGAGTTAAATTTAGACTTAGCTTCCAAGACTATGAATGGAAGCAATGGATATGTTACTTATCAAATCCTAGAATTAAAACCAGGTGTGGAGACACATGCCAATAATCCCAAGGACTTAGGAGGTGGAGGCATGAGGATACCAAGTTCAAGGCCAGGGGCAACCTGTGTAATTTAGCAAGATTTTGTCTCATTTTAAAAATAAAAAAATGGGCTGGAGGTGCAGTTCAGTGGAAAAGAACTTGCAAAGTGTGTGTGAGGCCCTTGATTCAGTCCCCAGTACTAAAAAAGAGAGAAAAAAAATCCTGGAATTATTCAGATTTGACTCCAACAAGGAATGCTGATATTCTAACCACCAGCACTTCATAAATTACCTTTCTTTTGGCCAGAACATACATATGTAGATGCTATGCAACAATGCTATGAACAATGGCCTTTTCAGAAACCGGAGCCCTCATTTTGGCTAAAGAGCAGCATCCAGCTTTAATTGTGTAGCTCCAAGATTCATTTAGCTGCTATGTCCCCATCTGTGTTTTTCATTCAGTGTGTGCCCACCACAAAAAAGAGATCATTCATATTTTAAGAGACAATGAGGGAAGGAAAAAATTGGGAAATTTTGTGGAGATAGCACAGGTAGACTTGGGTCATCAGGCTATAAACTGGCTACTTAAACATCTAATAAGTGAGTGGTGGTTAAAACCATGCTAAGTTGGTAAGAAGACAGAATTCTCCAAACTCAAAGCAAATACCTTGACTATAGGGAAGCAGCAGAGAGAGAGAGTCAACAAGCTATGAAGCCAGATAACCTAACACTATCATTTAGTAGCAATTTGACCATGGACAAGTTACTTTGTATCTCTGAGCGTCACTTTACTTACCTTTAAAATGTATCTATGGTATGAGTTACTATGTGTGAAGCACTTAGGAGAAAAATACCCTGTGGAATTTTGCAATTTTAAAACTAGCATTCAGACTCTCAATCTGTTTAATTAAAAAAGTTTAATGAGTTGTAAAATAAATAACACTTCCATTAAATATTAAATAAATTATTTACAACTTGAAAAAATACTTTTTATCTCCATGCATCTCTTTATGTACAGAAATAAGACTTCGCATAAAAACTGACAATTGAAAATTTAAAACCATCAGAACAAAAAGGTTCCATTTTCTTCAGTGAAAGAAGGACCAATGCATCACTTAGAGCTGTGCCTTGGTAGTGAATCCAACCTGATATCCTGTTAGAAAATAAAGTGTTAGAGATAAAATCATTTCTAGTGTAGCGTAAAGGAATTTTCAAACAAAAATCAAGAATCAGAATTTCTGTCATCTTTTTCTAGGCTAGCTTACAAGAAATTCTAAATGTTTTTCAGAGATACACTGTCCCTTTGGCTTGAATCCCCTTTCACTTTCATTTCTTTATAGGTTATATGATTACTTAGGTAGAAAACAACAAATGCTTACAACAGTTGCATAAACTGCTTAATAAAGATAGCAACAACAGTCAAGAAAAATAGTTTTCCTAATCAAATATGCACAGTAGACATAAATACAAAAATTAAGTGGCTCAGTGTATTTACAACATATAGTTAATTTAGTATAATTAGTACCAAGGGTATAATAATAGTAGCTACTAGTTAATAGGCAGCCTCTAACTGGTAGCCACTATGTGCCAACACAGCATATTCATTTCCTAAAATCATTCTAGGACCTGCAATGAGAAATCTCAAAAACACTCAATAACCAAAAATCCACCTTCATGTCATTAGTCTTACCCTCAGTAAACTTTTTTTTAAAAATGATGCGGTGGATACTGAGTATAACATTGGTATATTTCACAAATTATTAGACTAATTCTATCACAGGCTCAGATCACATTATCTGTACCTAACACTGTTAAATATAGTGGTTTTCTAAGCATCAGAACCATCTGGAATGTTAATTAAAAACAGAAATTCTGACTCAGTAAATTTAAGGTGGGGATATGGACATCATATTCAACAAGCATCTCAAGTAACTCTTAAAACCACTGAAGACAGAAAATCACTAACAAGAATGTGACATTTTCTTTCTGAAGTGTTTGAGAAAATGAAGTTCCTTCATCTGACCAACTTCATGTGTGTCCTTGACTTCCTTACCTCCCTCTTCCTCTGGAAGTTTTCTCCCTTAATTGCTTGCTTACTTGATTCTTTTTCTTTTTCTTACTTCTTACTTTCTTACTTTTTTTTTCAGTACTAAGGGTTGAGCCCAGGGTCTCACGTATGCTTTGTAAGCATTCTAACACTGCACACTCAGCCAACTTTTTACATTTTATTTTGAGACAAGGTCTCACTAAGTTGCACAGGGTGCCTCTGGCCTCAAACTTATAATCCTCCTGCCTCAGTCTCCTGAGTTGCTAGAATTACAAGTGTGTGCTACCATGCCGGCACTTCTTGCTTGTAATTGTCAATGAATATCCCTCTTTACACAGTTACCTTCTACCTGCAACATTCTTGGCATTCCCTCCTTAAAAAAATGAAAAAAAAAAAAAGATGCTTGCCAACCCATTCTCAAATTTGTATTCCCTCCTTTCTTACTTCCCTTTTAAAAGGAGTATTCACCCTTCTATCAGACTGCCTCACTTTTTAGTGCATGCACCCTAACTTTGGCTCTCCACCATGTGAGCTCAACCTCTTATTGCAGACTCATCTCTTGTGACATTCATTTAAATCAAGTCATTTTCTGCAAGTTTCCAAAATGGTCTATTCCTTCTCTCAGTGCTGCCCTCTCTTGCCCTGCACAATTGCTTGCCCTAGTCTCACCAGGTGGCTAAAGTCTCATTTCCATTGCCACCCTGGATACACACCTTTTCTCTCCCTAGATGCATCCCACTGGATTCTATGTTTCATTGGCAACTTTTCATTATCCATTAGTTCCTTTCTCATTCTACTTGCCTATTATGATTCATTACATTTTTTTCTATCTACTAAATATTACATTCTTTGAGAACAGGACTGGCCTCTCTCACATTTATGCATATTCCATGCTCAATTTTGAACTCAACTGTTACTCTTTAATAAAGCCATTGTTCTATATCCATAATTAAGACATACCTCATTTTTCTTGAGATAATAGTAGTATATTTTTTTAAATTGTAGAATATAATCTAAAGATATTTTTCTCACCATACTGTATGCAATTTTAACAAGCATACTATATCTCATGAATATATACAAGTATTGTCATATGTTAATCAAAAAAATTTGTAAAATGTTTAAGGAGTTGAAAATGTTAGCAATCCTGATTTGATAATTGCTCACTGTATTATGAACTGAATTATAATTCTGTACCCCATTAATATGTAGAACTAAAACAGTAATAACGATAAATTTTAAAAAGTCAAACCTGTATTATCTACAGTTATGCTATGGCTTGTGCAGTTCCATTTTCTTGTCGAAGTTTCTTTCGTTCTTCTGCTTCTCCTTCATATTCCCTGAAATATCGTTTTCGAAACCTTCAGAGAACAAGATATTCTACTGTTATTAAAGCTCTATTCATTTATACATCAGTGGAGGTTTTCATGAGTACCTTTATATGAGTTTTTATAGACAATCACTGAACCTCACACTAAACTAAAACCTAAACCCAACTACAAATATTATCAATATTCTTTATAATGGGGGTATTTATGTTGCTTTTATAGAAACACATTTCCAGAGAACCGAGATTTAAATGTGCCTTCAAGATACAAATTTTCAGAAGGCATGGAACCTATCTATATGTTGTTTTTGCTTTTTTGGTTTTGTTTTGTTTTCCCTGGAGAATTTAGCACAGTTGCCATGCACAATTGGAGACGATAATGATAAAGAAGTACAACAGAAGGACTTTATGCTTACAGAAATGAGTTTAAATGATTAGAATTTTTTAAGTTTATAAAACAAGGTGGGTTTTATTTAATTCTAAGTATAAATATTTGTTTCTAGTTTTATTTGATACTTTCTAACTTAAAAATGCAATCAATGGTATAAAATCTTTTAATGTTGTATAAGCAATTCTATTTAAAGTAGGTTTTTAATCAATCCACTAAATATGAAAATCCTAAGAACTTTTATTATGATGGTTAAGAAAAATATGCACTTCACTTATAAAATAAACAGTAACTGTGGCTTAGACTTACTGTTTGTTATGGTATAAAAACAAGAAGAACAAGGGCAAAAAGGAGAAAAATCATTTCTTAATTTTAAGAGTGCCAACATGACAGTCTTACCATGTTTTTCCAAAGGATTATTAAAATTGTTAGTTGAATAATTAGGAGTTTAATTATTGCAAAATTTCTTCCTTAACTAGCATTTTTCTTCTACCCTTATATGTCAAATAATAATCATTTCTCTGAAGGTATCTTTCCCAAACATATTTGCATATCTGGGTACTAGAAGACTAAATTCTAGGTTGTGCAAAACAAATTTAAACTGCATATCAAACTTTATATGGATAATAAAATTGCTTTTATGTGTCATTTTATTACTATCTGATCTGAATTTAAGATAATAGTAAACAATGGCAGAAGATAACTCTTGTTTCCTGAAGGGCAGTAGTGGCAGATCATGTATACAATCCAGTTGTTAAAGTAATTTACCAAGACCTAAAATTAGAATAATGAGCCCATTACTTTTCCCAAGCCCCAACAGCACATGAGTCATGTCAGAGCCATTCATGTCCTCCCCCAACTTCCCTTACTCAGTAATTTCTATTTGGCAGACAATACCATTTTGATGTATCCATCAGTGCCTACTACTACCTTGAACAGTCAAGTTCTAGCATTCTTTGGTCATGAAGTAAAGCATGTGGTCTGTTGTTAGAAGTTCAGGGAAGAAACTTCAGGAATGGAACAGTACTGGAGCTGTCCTTGCTTCCTACACCATGTCATATGGAGGAAACCTTTTGTTTGGTTTTTTAATAAGTTCCCATACTACTGTATTTGATGGTAGCAAAATAGGCATAAGCTGTAAATAAATTAGCATCATGCTTTGAGATTACTAACTTAGAATTTTGCATTGTAATATGAGCAGTGACATCTTTTCTTGGCTGCTGATTAGAAGTTCTTTGTGATTTTTATGACCACAGCAGTGTTTGATGCTATGAAACTACTACTATGAGCCAGACCTTAACTAACTTCTGGGCAGTTTGCTGAAGCCTAAAATAGTCACAGATGATACCAGCACTTCCTGAGATTCAGAAATATACATGAGAAGAAAGAAATATGACATGGGATAAAACCATCAAATTTTTTTTTTAATCAAAATAGTTCTAATTCTAAAACAAAGCTTTCCATATTAAGTTTCAAGGGTAGACAAAGTAATATAAATTTTGACCACATTCTGTTCAAAGATCACATATCACCAACAGAATAACTCTTCTACAGTGTTACATAGTAGAGTGTGATAGAAACACTGAAAAGAATTAACCTGCCATCATTTCATTAGGAATTTTTAAGCTGGGCCATACTTACTGGACTGTAATAACAACAGCGATAGCTGTGAAGCTCACAGTAAAGACAAAAGCAGCTATAGCCGCTAATGCAATTTTTGACAAATCACCATCAACCAAGCTGTGAGTCTTCATGGATTTTTCTCCACACCGTTCACCAAAGTAATCATGATCACATCTGCAAACAATCCATATTTAAAAATTGTAATTGCTGAAAACATCCTGTGTATTTCAAGTTTACTATCTAGACATAAGCAGTCATTTAAACCCAACATTTTAAAAAGGTTATGTCACATATTTGTGTTTCAAAATCATGAGACATAGAATGCATTCTCACTAAAGATCTGTTAGCATAAGAACAAGATAAGATTAGTTTTGGTGTGATATTCCAAGAAGCTACACCTTGTTGTTCTTTGTGCTCCTTTTATGACCAACTGATGAGTGCAATGCCTTGCTAAGCACTATCAATCAATGTGCTAGCAGCTGGGGGATGGAGCATAGGACAACATGAAAGATTATATGGAAAGTATCTTAAGGTCCTTTCTGAAAATGAGGTTTTTAAATATATATATATAATAAGATGATGGTTTACACCAGGGGTTAGCAAAATTGCCAGGTTTTTTACAACCTACAAGATAAGAAAGGTTTCTATACTCTTTAATGGTTGCATTTTAATTGGTTATATAAAAGTGCATACATAATCTTGGCCCACAAAGCCTAAATTTTCACTACCTGACCCTTTAATAAAAAGGCTGCTAAACTTTGGTTTATACATTAGAAGAATATTTGTTTTATAGAAAGGAGTGTCAGAGTGTAGAAAATATGGAGTTCTATATAATTTTTTAAAACACACCTGCATGTTACTGCCTCCAGGTTCTCTATATATATGCATTCTCCATGAATGCAGAAATTTTGAAATTCTGCATCACATGGATTTTTCTTCTTTTTATTTCTTCTACTTTTCCCATTTTTGCCTCCCTTTTTCTTTCTTTTGGGTTTTTCTGAACTCTTTTCACCTTCTGTCTTCTTTTTCTTGGGTTTAACTACCTGTTCAACTGAAAAACAGAAAATAAGATTTATTGTCAAGAGTCTCCCTTCTTAAATATGATTTTGGATACACGAGACAAAGAAATCACAATGTTGGGAGCTTGTGGGGATAACAACCAGGTTTGCCTCATTTAACATAATACACACAATAAATGGGCACTTAAAAATCTGAACAGGTTAATTATTTTATTAGCTTACCCACATATTTAAATTGGTTGTATCATCATTACTGATGATAGAAATACATGTCTAAGAAAATATACTTAATATTTTAAATAATTCTTGAATTTCTAAATCATTCCAAGTTCTTGGTAATGAGTATTCACTTACTTTAACCCAAATCACAGTTACCCACATGAAATAGAGGTTGTTGGTAGGTGCCATCAAGTGGGTTCTAACTCATAATGACCCTATGTACAACAGAACAAACACTCCCCAACACTGTGCTCTGCCCAGCACTATCTCAGTGCTTCTCTGCTATTCATACAGTTTTTAATGGCTCATTATTTTAGGATTATATCAGAAGTGGGCTTCCAAGTCCTTCTCCCATTTTATGTGGTGCTGGGTATTGAACCCAGGGTCTCAGAGAGCACAGAGAAGCACTCTACCAACTGGGCTAAACCCCAGCCTATGATATAGATGAGGAAGCTGAAATTTAGTGAAGATAAAGAACTGGTCCTAGGACAAGCAGCTAGAAAATAACAGTGCTAGGATGTCAAAGCCTGTCATTTTTTTTTCCCTCACTATACCATGCTTTTGGAAAAGGGTAATGCCATTAAAGTAAAATGAAAGTTGGGAGTGTATTTGTTGATTTCATTTTCTCACACTGGTCTTGTGTATCATAGTAAGGAATTAGTCGTCACTATCTGAGAGTAGAAAAAAGTAAAAATTATATATTGTATTAATTTTTCTAGCCACCAGATTACAACATGTTATAAGTATCTGGTGTCTTCCAGGGGGCTCAGTACTGTGTTCTGTCATCTTCCAAGGGGCTCACTGCTGTGTTCAAACTTTGAAAATAGTCCAGTAATGTTTAAACCTGATGCCTCAGAGATTTACTTTAACTTACCAAATCTACCAAAACTTTGTTCAGTCTTAGAGTTACATAAGGAATAGCTTACATATATGCTAAATATGGAGAGAGGGGGCCTCCATTTAGTGCTGTGCATTTTGTCATCCTAATTCCTTAAGAGATTTATATGATCAAATATTTAGCAAACAGCCCAGTGAAAGAGAAACTACCATTAGTCAAAAGGGTCATGCAATAGCCATTAAATAGAAAACATCAGAAACACAATGAGGGTTAACAAGGATAACAAGGATAAAACCACTGTGATTAAGGACATGATATATGTATGAACATGTTAGCAGGTTATTATAATAACTAACAAAGTCAAATAGGAGTAATGCTGAATAAGAGGTTATGAAATTTTCATATTGAAACTTTCCTCTGATAAAAAAGTGAAAGTTATAATAAGTCTTCTAAGAAAAACATTTTAAATGGGCATTACTGCACTTTATCAGGTAGATTACAAGCCACAGAGACAAATAATAATCATGGTGCTCAAGTGTTGCAACAGACATTACACTCATGGATATTTAACTGAACAGCTTTTCAAAGGAGTACAACCAATGGTCTTAAGCCCTTTTGTAATGCATTGCAATTTTGAGCACTAGTCATTTGCCCCTCTCATAATTTATGTGACCTTCTGAGGAATTAACAACTTAAAAAATCTTTAAAAGACCAGTTATCTGGCACCTTAATGGTCTAAACCTCCTCTCTCCACATGGAAGAATTGGACCCTTTCCTCACTACACATGAAATCCCAAATTTAGAAGGGAGTGAAGTGGTGCGTTCACTTAAGTTTTTTCCACCTGCCACCTGCTCCAGTCATGGTCCCTTTGTTACCACTTGCTCTTCCTTCACCAACTCTGAGAGCCAGACAGTGGAGGAGTTAGGGAAACTGCTTAGAAAAGAAGAGGGCTTAAAGAGTTCTGAAACCATCCTGCCATCCTGTTCTCAAGGCGGATGTCTTAGGATATTCAGATCTGACTTAGTAATGGCGTCTTTTTCCTTCAAACTCCAAAGCAGTATGAGGGTACTGAACTCTCCCATTTTAAGCTCATTTTTGAAGACCAGATCCCAAAAAAGTAAAGGAAATCATGAGTCACCATTTTTTAACTGACAAATGGGATTTGAGGTTAAATGAGGTTTTTAGCAAAATGAAATCTAAGCATATTTGTCCTTCTCTAAGGACATTATTATTATTACCAGTTTCTCAACATTTAGCATGTAAAGGATAAAGTTCAATTTCTCCTGCCTCATTACTTCTTTTTGTTCCCTTGTGTTAAAATGCAGTTATTGGGAAGAGTGGTATGGGGGGTGGGATACAAACACTAAATTACAAAGGAAATAGAAACAGTTAATGACTGCCTCTGTCTTTCAGAATGGAGGTCATGTGGCACAGTGGGATAGAACATAGTACCAGGAATCAAACAGATTTGGGTTCTAATTCTGGCTCAACTGCTTGCTACCTGTGCAACCTTGGACAGGTTACTTAACCTTTTTTGACCTTCAGTTGCATCTGTAAAATGAGAATAACAAGTCTTAATAAAGTTGTGAACATTAGACTTAAACATATAGGACATGAACAGGACATAGGGACTGGACATGCAGGATGTGCCCATATTCAGCTCTTTAGATAGTATGCAATAGATCTACACACAGAAAGCCACTAGAAAAATTGGGGGAGCCATTTTTCTTCTGAAGCAGCTTTGCTCAGATAAACCCATATCTCATAGATTGTCTTTTCCCTTTCTCCTCTGCTTACCTTTGACTGACTCATCTATGATATAGCCAGATATTTGTGGTTCATTATCATCCTCTACTGAATAGTCATAGTCTGTCCCAGAGGATGGTTCACTAGTTGAAGGCATTTCACTCACAGAGGAGATTTTGCTTCCTGAGGAAACCTCAAGTCCACCAGCACTGCGTTCCCCTTTCCCAGAGGAGGTGTCATTGAGGTCCAACCCAGTAGCATAATGGCCTGCAGGAGAAGAACAAGAAGAGATGAAGGAGAGTGCTTTTCTCCAGTCAGCTGTGCTGAGTAGAAATGTTTATCTTCATGTATCAAAGCAGCTATTGCACATGTGGTATTGTTTGTGACTGAGTCACTTATGAAAGCAACTTCACATTTTGACAGCAAGCAAACTCAGCTGTTCCAATTACAGAGCTGCTTTTATCCAGGTTTTCTTTTCCACAGATAGTTTACATTAGCTCCCACATTAAAAACGAAACTGCCAAATCAATCCAATATAATAACTTCACAGGTAATGTTTACATACCCCCGTCACTTCACATTCAAAACGAATTTGTGTTTGCTAGATTGCTATCCTGTCCCATTTTAATAGGTTCTAGACATAAATATTGGAATTTCTTAAGTGTTCATATTTTTTAAAGATATATATAAAATTTAAAAAGCAAGGTAAACGGTGGTAGATGGTTATTATTGTTCTTTTATACTGTTATAGGGCTGGGATTTAGCTCAGTTGGAAGAGCGCTGCTCTGCAGTCTTTGAAGTCCCAGGTTCGATTCCCCAGCACCACAAAAATGGGAGAAGGACATGGCAATCCACTCCGGAAGCAATCCCAAAACAATGAGCCATTGAAAGCCCTATGAGGGTCGCTATGAGTCAGACATGACTCCATGGTACCTAACGACAACATATTGTTTGTTATAACATGGAAAATAAGTGAGTACTAGGTAAGATTTTTTTGAGAGTTTCAAACTCCTCCTTGTTCTTAATTTATTTTGTGCTTTCCCTAAGACAGCATCAGAGCCAGACTCACAGGGTTTCCCTGGGACTGTGTGAGTGTTGGTAGGGAAGTTAAGAATGAAATCACTAGTGAGAGGAGATAGAGAACTGAGGCAAAGGCGGCAAACACTTCTGGGTCTAGGAATTAACTGGAGGAGAGCACTTCACCTCTCTGTACTTCAGTTGGTTCAAGTGTAAAACGAAAGGTGAAGATCAAACGATTTCTAAGGTTTCCATCAGCTGAATTAAAGTAAAAGTACCAGGATTCTCCCGCACCTTCGTCCAGGCTCAGACGCTAGCTACTCAGGTGGGCTTCCCTCTTTCTCTTGGGGAGTAACCTCAGGGAAGGTAGCAACCGTGATCGCTTCCCGCGGGACAAATTTCGGAGCGGCAAAGGGTGCCGTTTTTTTGTTTTTGTTTTTGTTTTTTTTAATTAATTATTTAATTTATTTACTTTTCTTGAGAAGCAGCAGCAAAATTAAAGAGCGACAGCCTTGGGGAAGCGCCCGCGCAGGTCCTCACCTGAACCGAGGATCAAGAGCCACAGCAGCACGGGCGCCTGCGGCAGCGGCGAAGTTCTCATTGGTCCCTCGGGACGGCGGCGTCTCGGTCTCTGGGGCAACTCGGACCGCGGCTACGGCAGCAGGGGGAGGCGGTGGAAGAGACGCGAGCAGCGGGAGCGTGCGCGGCGCTCGGAGGCCAGGCGGCTGGGCCCCGGGTGCGGGAGCAGCCCGCGCCTAGCGCTCGCCTCGGGACGTCTCGGTTGCGACTTGGGCGCCGGCGCCCAGGTGTTGCGAACATTCCGCCGACTCCGCGCGCACCTGCCGCTTTATAGGGCCGGGTGGGGAGGGAGCCACGCCCGTGACGTCACAGCCGTGGCCGTGGGTGGAGGCGGGGGCCCCGCGGGAGTCACTACCCCAAAACCGCGCACGGGTGGCGAGTGCCCCACCTGTCTCGTGCGTAGAGAGCCGCTGGGAGGAAAAGGAAGTGAAATCTCTAGCTCCAAGGAGGAAAAGTATCCATCGGAGTGCTAGCGAGAGAGTGGAGCTGGGAAGCAAAAATGTCCCCAAATTTCAAACTGTCTGGAAAGCCTCTGTGCGTGTATTTTGGTTCATCTTAGCATTGCAACAGGTCAGAATTAAGTAGAAAAATTCCATGTTAAGATGTCAAACTACTTTAAATCCTAGAGAGATGTAGCAATGTTAGCCTGAAGTTTTTAAGGAGGGTAAATGAAGTTCATTGAATAAGGAAAGAACCCCCTAATGAGGAGCTGTATCAAGTATGACCGAGCTTTAGTCTTAATCAAGGGACCTTTTCCCCAGTGCTGTGAATGACCAGAATTTCAAACCATCGCCCTTGCCTTTTTTTTCCCCCCTGTGGCCCCAGGCCCTTGTCGAAATTAATACTTATTGACCTTTTACCGTTGCCAAATTACGCATTTAAAATTTTATGTACACCATCCCAATAACCTTGCTGGACAAAGTATCACTCTCCCGTCTAATAGGCAGATAAAGAGCAGATTTAAAAAGTAAAGAGGAGGAATTGACACAGCTGGTAATGGCACAAGCCAAGTACATTTGTTTCAAATTCATTTGGCCCTAAAGTCTTCGTCTTGCCACTTTAATAAAGGAATTTAGAACTAAACTAATCCTTGAAAAGATTTCTGGGCAGAGCAATACTTAACCTAAGGAATAATCTCTACTGGTAGCATACTGGCATTTGAGTAAAGAGTATTGCCAGAGCCTCTGCTGTTCTTATCCTAAAATAAAAGGGTGGGCCTTGAGGCCCCTCTTTGAACCCAGGAGGGCATTTAATCAAGACAGGTAGACAAAACGAGGACGACTCAGGAGGGAGCTGCTTAATGTGACTAACTTTGATGTAGTGGCAGCATCAGGACTGGAGTTTTCTTGACATAAGGAAGAGAAACAAGTTGCATTGTTCCCACTCTCTAATAGTTTCCTTGACCTGGAGATACACATCTGTTCCCGGATTGTGCCAGTTAAGCAGCCTGATAGGAATGTTGGTCACAGTGCACTTGCACTAATGCTGAGAAACTTCTTAAAAGCTTAGTTACTTTTAATGGCCTATTGCAGTGAATAGGCTAAATAACACTATACATTTAGTAGGATGAAGTAAACAAGAATGATCAATCATTCCCTCTCTTGTATCCTGGGAATACTTTAAGTTTTATGGAGGGAACATAAAAATGGATTAAAAATGACAACCAGCTGTGTTTTGTCAGGAATTCAGTCGTATGGGCCGGATAAATAATTCCAATATGCTGGGTAATAAGAGGAGTTCAGCGTGTCATGAAAAACAAGGTCACAAATTAATTTTGACTATGAGTATCATGAGCAGCTTTGTGGAAAGATGGCCTTCTGAAGCGAAAATGTTGGTGAAAAACCCTAATGTCAGGGTGTGACCAAGCGTGGGAACTAAGGCCAGAAAGGTGGCAAGGCCCATTCCAGGGTGAAGTAGGGGTTTGCTCTGTCATCCTTCTTGGTGGATGAGGCGATTGTGATTCAGAGATTCACAGACTTGCCCACACATTTCAAAAGGTAATGGTGAAGATTTTGTTTGGATCGCAGGCAGTTGCTCTACACTGTTAAACCTTTCTGTTCTAATAGGATTCTTTGGTTTAGCCCTGTTCTTATTTTTTAAATTTATTTTACTTGTTAATTGGCTAGTAAATATTCCTTATGTTTATGATTTACAACATGGTATTTTGACATATGTTCACAGTGTGACTAAGTGAAGCTATTTATATATGCACTACTTCCCTTTTTCTTACTCTTTTTTCCTGTGGAGGTGTATAGTTATCATCAGAAACATTTCACTTTCTGTTTGAAGTGAAAGTGAGTTCTTTACATTAGAAATTGCTTAGTCATCTTCCTGTTGAAAATTCAGAGTTTTGATTCAAATTAGTACTTAGACTGAGCTTTAGATTTGAAGCAGTCTAGCTTTTCATATACAAATTTGGCTACATTCTAATTTACTTAGTATTTGAAGACTCAGATTCCTCATCTGAAAATGGTAAAAATAAATAAATAAATAAATAAAAGCCTTCTGTTAAGCAGATCAAATGAGATAACCAAGTAGCACAGCTTCTAACATACAGTGCGTGCTTAATAAGTGGTAACCTTGACATTATATGGTTACATTATAGTACACACATTGAAGCACTGAGCAACTCTTATAAATGGAGCTACTCACAGAACAAGTGAAGTAATCCTCTCCAGTATTTTCAAGCCATGAACTTTGTACCTACTTCACATTAAGACTAACCATTCTGGGCATTTTATGATGCATCATAGAGTGGCATGGGGCATCATCATAATTGCATCACAATGCAGCGCCCATTGATGTGTCATGGCATTGTAGAATATATGCATAAGTAGGAAACCAAGGACTCTTTACGTTCTGCATACTAGATGGAGGCAACAAGGAATAATTTAAACAAATTCGAGTAGCAACTCTGCTTTGTCCTGATAAATTGAGAGTTCTCTCACCTTCTGTGAGAATAAGGGCAGCCCTAAAGGCAAATGCTGCTAGCCAACCACCCATGTTAGTCTCTATTATTTGTATCCTATTTTAGATGTATAGAAAAAAATCTCACTTTGATTCTGCTAAAAGGTGTTCTATAGAACCAAAGCTATGATCACGTGCCTGTTTATAAGATTGGTCTTGAGTTTTACAGATAGGTCTGAGTATTATAATCATTTTTATGAATCAACACACGAAACCCTCAACCACAATTAAGAAATTCTCCAATGAGATGAATAACATTTCCTTATAGTATTAATAAATGCATTAGCTCCCTTTAGGTGTCTACAGTTTTGTACTTTTCACCTTAAAATTTACCATTGCTAAAAAATATATAGTTTCTATTTCCAAGAAAAAGAAAAGGTCTTAACTGAACTTGGTTAGGTAACTTGGCATACTAGTAAAGTCAAACTATCTCTCTTTTATTACTTTAATGTCATGGCTTTTGCAGAGCATAGAGTAGCAGATGGGGCTGAAGGGAGCAGGTGATATGATACAACAGAAATTTTTTAAGTGTGGTATACAGATAACTACACTTACAAAAAAGTTAGCTTTCTAGGTAGTTTACTCATCAAATATATTTTAATAACTATGCACTGTTGTAAGCACTGAGAACTTTGAATAATTTATAATGTCCTTGTTTTTAAGGATCTTAACATTCTATTAAGGGGGAATGGATAAATAATACATAAACAGATAGTGAGAAGTGCTACATGTAAGATAGGAGAGTTGGAATGATGGTGGGAAATGATGTAAGTACAAGACAGCTTCTACACTTATGCAGTTCTCATTTTCACTCTAGAGGAGAGTGATAGCAGAATAAAACAGAGAGGGCTACCTTACTGAACAGTAAGTGTGGATGATCAGAGAGACAGATAAACATAGGCAAGAAGAATAAAGGATGCTGAACAGACGTAGATGTTGAATTGTGCTTCAAAATGTGGAGTGTTTTAGGACATCAAATTTAGGGATTCATCTCATTAATCATTTGTCCTACACCCCTCTAAGCACTAGTAGACAAGACCTGTCTTTAGCTCTTAAAGTTTTGGTGTGGGGTCCAGGTCTGTGTGTTTTTTTTAAAGAACTCTCAAAAACATCTGATGTGCACCTCTGATGAAGAATCATTCCACCAGGGGATATATAAGTGAAAAGAAAAAATGCCAAGTTTTGACACTCAGAAAGATTACAAACTGGTGGCACTGCACATTCGCACATATGAAAGTTTTGTTGGAAATTAGAAGGACGGAGAAACTAATTTCATCAGGAAGCCTAAATTGATTGAGGCAGCAAGTGAGCCTAGTGAAATGACATATTTTAATCTCTAAAAGTCTTGTTATAAAATGATTCAAATACTATTCCTCTTAATAAGGCACAAGCCTATTATACTAAAATGTGTTTGAATATATGAAGAATATCTACTTTGCATGTAATTCTTCAAGGACTAATTTGTCATACAAATGCAATCATATCCACAGTAAATTATTAAGTCTTTACTAACTTGATTCTGAATGTAAGACCACCAAACAGGGTGTCTGTAAACATCATATACTGAATTAGGAAGCATTCAAATTTTAGTATGCCATTAATTCTTTATGAATGTAGAACTTAGGTTATGATTTAGCATTTTATTATTTTGGGAAAATAATATATTAAAATTAAGTGATTGAAGTGGTCAAAGCCCAATGAAAGGATTTATGGACTACCAATTATAGTCATTAGACAATTATAGCCTGGGGATTTTTTGTTGTTATTATTACCAGAAAAATGCTTTACATGTACTTAACCATTCTTTAATGCATTTCTATATTTTCTTTGTTTTTTGACATTTTATTCACATTTTATCACTAGCTTTCACATAAACACATATTTCATTGTGACCAAGTTTTCATTGTGCCTAGCTCTCCTATTGGCTTTATTGTTACTTAAATATTGACAACAGATACTTACCAATACAAATTTTATAATACAGAATACTATATAGTATTATTAATGATCTATGCTTGTTACATTTCTGCATTATGAGTTTGGATAATGTCTTTAAACATCCATGCATTTTTAGCAAAGCCAAGTATATTGTATATAAATTTTAATGCATTTTTTCATAAATACAACAGGTTTTTGTTTTAGAGTTCAGTAAGAATGCAGTATTCTAATAGCATAAGTGAAGAAATTACTAGGTAGTTGGATAGGCCACTCCTGTACAATCTGTTCTAGGCAGGGACCCATTAAACCACAGAGAAAGTAGCCTTTGTGAATCATACTTCCCAAAGCTTTTGGAATATGCACACAGAAATTCTATGGCCCAAACAAGAAAAAGTATTTGTTAGTTCATGTGAAAAAATACAGTCATAATATGAGTATAATATGAGCAAAACTCATGTATAGTACTCATAGACAAAGAGGAATCCGAAACCAGGGTATAAATTTTATAAACATTCGTTTGTCCCTCAGTATTCTTCCTAAAAGCAGTAGTTTGTTCTTAGTCCTAGATGTATGATTTTACCATTTGTGGTAGATATAATTCCAATCCTAGATTTCTTTTATTCCAAAGCAATTCCAAAATCAATTAGTTTTGGTCATTCCTCAAGATGTCAAAACTTCTAACAAGACATTTCCAAATATCAAGTTGCTAGAAATTTTGGGATACCCAGCACTACCTTTTGTGGATTTAAGGAAATAATTTGCGTCTGGTCTGGTCTTGTCTTTTCTTTTCTTTTTTCTTTATACTGGAGTGTTGAAACCAGGGTTTTGTGCATGCTGGGCCACCACTCTACCACTAAGCTGCACCCCTAGTCCCTTTTTATTTACTTTTTATTTTGAGACAGGGTCTGGCTAAATTGTACAGGCTCCCTCTGGCCTCTAACTATCCTCCCCAGTTGCTGGGATTATGGGCATGTGCCATATTCCCTGGCTAATATTTAGCTTTTCAATAGTACCATTGTTTTTAGGTGCTGTTGAGTGGAATCTGACCCATTGAGACCCTCATAGATTTTCAATGGCTGATTATTTTTCAGGATTGTTTTCAGGGCAGATTGCCACATCCTTCTCATGAGCTAATCCTGATATGGTGAAGGAGTGCTGCTTAAATGATGGGCAAAACTTTTGAAGAGCTATGAATTTGATTAAATCTTTCCATTTCAAACTACTGTTTCATAAAAATCTCTTGCTTGCTGAAATAATAAAATAGGAACTTGGAAGACGTGTTTTACCTACAATTATATGTGGGAAATATTTATGCAGTCTGTGCGTTAGAAAATTATTTTAATTGCCAGACAGCCAAGGATGTAAACTGTCGAAATTCTGTGTTGAATTTTATGTTACTAAATCTGCCTGATTTTGGAGGTCTTTGCAGATATGCCTGTACAGTATTAAATTATAAGATAGACTTCATTTTTATTTTGCTGGCAACAATATTGCAATCTGTATAGAATTATTAATTTCAATGTTATTTCCTAGGGAAATCTAAAATTGTTTTATTATTTCTGCATTGATAGGTTTTTGGGGAGACACACACACAGGATGAATGAGAAAAAGACACTGTGAAAGAAATTATACACTTTAATAAAATACATTTTTTAAGAGTAAACAAGGTAACCAGCTGGGCATGGTGGCACACACCAGTAATCCCAGTAACTCGGGAGGCAGAGGCAGGAGGTTCACAAATTCGAGGCCAGAGGCAGTCTGCATAATTTAGTGAGACCTTGTCTCCAAAAAAAAAGTAGAAAAATGGGCTGGGAGTACAGCTCAGTGGTCCAGCACTTGCAAAGCATGCAAGTACAAGGCCCTGGGTTCAACCCCTAGTACCACAAAAAATAAAAAAATAAACAAAGAAAGAAAGGAAAGTTGTATAGACATATTCACTGACACTAAAGAAATTTATAATACTAGTTATATAAAAAGTAAAAAGTATGTAAGTATAGTATGAAACTTAATATATTTACAAATATTTATGTACTTAGTGTATATAAATATATATGGAGATATACAGATGGAGAAATTCTGAAAGGATACATAAAATATTAAAAGTGCTTATCTTTTGGTTAAGGAAGTGTGTGTCCTTATATCTGTGTGTCCTTATTTCTATACAAAAATTATAAATTACTTCTGTTTTTAAGGTTTAAAAACCCAAACTATACAAGAAGATGGCCTCCCAAGTGAAGTAATTTGACCTGATTACATGTTTGAATAAATCAATTTTTCCTGTAAGAATGTCATCTTTGAGAGAAAATGATCTCTTGAGTCACATGCTTTTCTCTACCCTTTCTAATACTAGGACAGTGGCTCCTACATCTATGCTTGCCTTTGCTATGTATAGAGTGCTTAGTCAAAGGCTGCAGGATGTAGATTTTATTACAGCTATCTTTCCCCTTATCACCAAGGGTAAATTACTTAAATGCTCAATGGCTTTAGTTTTCTCAACTCTAAAAAAGGAGATGATGATAATAATAGTATCAAAATCATAGGGTTCTTGTGAGGCTGAATGTGATATTGTATGTGGAAGAGTACCTGATGGTTCAATATATATTTTAAGTATTTTATTGTAACTAACATTGGGATCGATGAAGAAAGCATATGGATTCCAATGAAAGATTTTCCAATGCATATTTGTAATGAGCTAAGTAAACACTGTTATAACTGATTTTATAACTTGAGAACCTCTGCTTATTGTGAAAGATAAGCTTCGAAGAATTCAAAACTTATTTAGAATGATAAAGACAGCAAGAATGAGCCCTATTATTAAGGTTTTGTCTCAGATAGCTTGCATTACTTGTTTTTAAACATCTAAACTGTATGCGGGCTGGGATTTAGCTCAGTTGGTAGAGCGCTGCGCTGCAGTCTCTGAGGTCCCAAGTTCAATTCCTAGCACCACAAAAATGGGAGAAGGACCTGGCAATCCTCTCCCAAGGCAATCCTGAAATAGTCAGCCATTGAAAACCCTATGAGGGTCACTATGAGTTGGATACCCACTTGACAGTACCTAACAACAACAAACTGTATGCAGAAAGATTCTTTTCTCACCTTCTTGTTTTAGTTCTGCAAGACTTTACTAGTGTGTGATGCCATGACTTCCACAAAATCAGATCATTTCTGCTATGAATACATTGGTTGTTGTTGGGTGCTGTTGAGTTGGATCCAACTCATAGTGACCCTATGTACAACAGAATGAAACACTACCCAACACTGTGCCGCACACATGACTTTTTATATTTGAGCCCCATGTTGTAGTCACTATGTTTCTTTTCATTTTAAGTTGTGCCACACCAGTAAAAGGAGGTCCTATGGGCATTAATCTATTCCTATCACTAAGTTCATCCCTACTTTGAGGAGGCAACTCTTCCCTAGTTGTTTCTGAAATGCCTTCCAGCCTGGGTGCTCATTTTCAAGCACTATGTTTGACAGTGCTTCTCTGCTATTTATAGGGTTTTCAATGGCTAATTGTTTCAGGAGTGGGCTGCTTGGTCCTTCTCCCTACTCTGTCTTACTATAGGAGCTCAGCTGAAACCTATTCACCATAGGTGGTCCTGCTGGGATCTGAAGTACCTGTGGCATATCTTTCAGCATCACAGCAACATACAAGCCTCAGAGCGTGTTTCTAGACAAGTTTCTAGACACGTGGGGAACATTGTTTGGTAGTGAATTTTTTTCGCCATAATTAACCCTGTTGACACCCAAGTAAAAGGAAGAGCTAGTTTTTGACCTGTACTAATCTCCATGTCAGTAATTATCCCTTAGACTTGACTTAGTATCTATTTTCATCTCCTTCTACCTTATTGACAAAACACAGATTTTATACAGACTGGGAATGTGCCCAGCTAATATAACATTTCCCAGAATTCCTTGAAGATGATGATGGCTATGTGACTAAATAGTTCTGGCAAACTGGTGAGATGAAAGAAGTGATGCACATAATTTCCAGAAAGTCTTCCTGAAGAGAGCTATTGAAGGGGGACACAGACTCCTGTCACCTTTCCAGCTGGCTGGAATATGGGCAGTTGACTGAATCTCCAAGAGTCATACTAAGCCATTAGTTGACCCTGAATCTGGAAAGCATGGCCTTAGTGATAGAAAAGAAAGACAAATGGCTTGAATCCCTAATTTCAAGCTGACATTCCAGTCCTGTATTTCATGCCTTCAGAGTTCTTAAGAGAGAACAACTTCTATCTCACTTATGCCATTATTATTTTAGATTTAATAATATGTGCAAACTGAGTCAAATACTAGATAATCTGGTGATCAATAGACTCTGTTTTACTCATTGTGAGACTCTTTTCTGTTATCAGTGTCCACCAGCCAAAGACCACCAGGAACACAGCTGAAAATGTGCAGGAAAAAGTTGCACCCATGGAGAGTGATGGGTAGCTCATGAGAGTATGTTAGAAAAGACATACAGAATTTGGGCTTATGATAGGTGAGTTGGGAGAAGGTTTAAGACAGTGTGGTAATGCTCTACATTGTATACCATCAGGAAGTTGGCAAAATTCTATGATTGAATGTCTTAATAAATCTAGATAAGGAGGGAGGCTAAAGCTATAATTATTTAAAAATAAGCAGCCTGGATAATGGGATGTTTGGTTGTGACTTAAACAATGTTCATGTTTTATCTTTCTTCACACATGGTTATGGATGGTATTGCTTTTACCTTAATCCCTCAGGGCCTTGTGTGGCCTTATAGGGTATCAATGTTCCAGAAATTATTTATGTTCAATTGAACATAAAAGCCTAGGCAATAGTACCAGACCAGCTTCTGAATGGCAGGAGCTACTTTTTCTTTCTCACCTATAACAGGGCCCAGTGCATGGTAAGGGCCCAGTTAATATTCACTGAATGAGCTGAATAAATTAGCAAGTGTTCAGTGAACAAACCAAGATCCCTATTTCATAGTTATCAAGGTAACATCTGAATGAGTTATCATTTTTAAAAATAAATTCATTTTTACATAAGAAAATTATATAATGATAAGGTTAATGTGATTGCCAAAGGTAAGTGAAAGAGATATTTGAAAAGCTACCAATAATGAGAGTTAACTTTAACATGGATAATTTGTAAAAATATAAACAAAAATGTATTTTATTCATCTATTCATCACCCTTAATTCTTAGGCCAATTTTAAATACATAAGATATTCTCAATAGATATTATTTGGAATAGCAACAGAAATACATTATTGCCTGTACTAAAAAAATCATATCTTATTGTCAATTCTGAAACTATCAATTTGAGTTTACATCATTTCCAGTCAGAAGCTTCTCTGATGAGAAAGAGCCTCTTTAACTTGTAAAGATTATTATATGATTTAGATAACACTTACTGAAAGTTTATGTTATAAGCATTTTATAGCTTTTACCTCCTTTGACTCTCATAAAGTCCTATAAAGTAACTATTTTCACACTCATGTAACAGATGAGAAAATCAAAGATTCAAATAATTTGCTAGAAGTCACACATTTGCTCCAGAGAGTTCGGATCCAAACTCAGTTGTCTTTGGCCCAAAGCCCATACATATACTTTCTGTTATATGTAGTAGCTAGCCTAGCACTAGGCACACTAGATGCTCATAAATGTTTTTAAAATGGAAGTGAGTGGCTGAAATACTGTTGATATTATAGAACAAAAGAATGTATAAATACCTTGACCCCTGAGTTTATGACTAATAGAGCAGAACAGAAGACTGAGACTGCTCCTAGGCCTATGAGACATAGATTGTTTTAATAAAACTGAAGGTCAGACAAGAATCAGAAGGGAGACTTAGGAAGGCCAAGGTTGACTCTGTCCATGTTTCTACAAAGGGTCTTTTCTGCCCCAGGGGAGCTAATAGTTGATATGTCACTATTGAAGAGATGAGTATACCCATAGCACTCAGACTAATGCCATTAGTTTTCTAATTAGAATTTGACTTCTCCAGTTGTCCTAGGAGAGTGCAGGCTACACAGATTTTCATAATCAGGCTTGTTAGCCATCATAATTCTCACTATAAATTACTAATTTAGCTTTTGGGTTTTCTATATCACTCTGCAAATTTGATTAGGCCACCTCTGAAAGTCAGCTTTACCTTCCAAAAATGGCCATGATGGAGTTCTGAACCTAAAAGTCATTTATTCATTCATTCATCCATTCATCCATTCACTAAGCATTTATTCAACACCTGTTTCATGTCAGTCATTGTGATAGGCCATAGGGATACAAAATGAATAAAACAATTCTTTTACATAGTTTACAGTGCAGAAACAGAAGTGAAAAAGAGGGGTTGTTAGATGAAGATTAGGCAATTTGGGTATAAATTTAGTAGGGGTGGGAGAAGGGAGGATTCTAGTGTTCTAGAAAAGAGAACAGCATTTTAAAGGCCTCCATCTAGTTAGAAACTAGGGACTAACCTCTAATAGAGCTTTATTCACTGCAGTTAGCAGCCTTACAAAGTTACAATAAAATAGATCTAACCCATAAGGCAGATCTGATGTCTATTCCTTACAACAACAAATGTTCTTTTGTGACATCTTTTCTTTATCATAGGCCACATAGACAGTAAGCCAAAGCCCAGGCAGTCAGTGGTGTTCTTCTGGGCCTCATCCTCTATGGCATCACCTTTGTTTCCTAACATTTTGAGAAAGGCTTTCCTCCCAAGATCTGTTGCTGCAGCAATTCTCTTAAACATTAGTTATTTCAGAGACCTTAATTTGTAGTACCCTTCACACAGTCAAGTCTTCTCAATCTGGATACTGTTTGCAGATTACCCGCAATTCAGGGATTTGGAGTATGTTGTCAGAAGCTTCTGATATTAATCCATAGAATTCTATATGAGGAATCAAGGAATAATTTCCCCAGTGCAAACATTCTTAACATTCTTAAGGATTGCAACATGAAAATAGTTGAAACACAAAAAAGATAAATTTCAGGCTGAGTGCAGTAGCACAAAGCTATGATCCTAGCCACTCAGGAGGCAGAGGCAGGAGGATTGCAGGTTTGAGGCCAGAGGCAGCCTGCATAACTTGATAAGACCCTATTTTAAGACTGAAAAAATGAAAAGTTGGTTGAGGGGTGCAGCACAGTGGTAGAGCAAAGCATGTATGAGAGACCCTGGGTTCAGCACTCTGAGTACCAAAAAAGGGGGGAGGGGGAAATTTCAGTATAGCCTAAGAAAATTAGGGTTCTTGGACATAAAGACCACGTATCTTGTCCATGAAAGTGTAGATGTGTCATTTAATCTGGGTCTGCTTTCCAGTCAATAAAGGGAGGGTCAGTGGTAGAATAGCGTAAGGAGCCTGTAGTTGAGAGAGAAGACTTTCTGACCACTTCTAAACCATTGGCATGTTGCCATTAACTGTGTAATTTTAAATTTAACATCTTATATACTCAAAATGTCCCAAGTATATCTTGGGAAAAAGTTCAAAATGCTTTATTTTTTAAAAGATTTCAATAAATATAAAACAAATATTTTCATAGAAATGAGCCTCCTTAATTTTTTTTTTTTTTTTTTTTTTTTTTTTTTTTTTTTTTTTTTTTTTTTTTTTTTTTTTTTTTTTTTTTTTTTTTTTTTTTTTTTTTTTTTTTTTTTTTTTTTTTTTTAGATATGGTCTCAGTATATAGCCCAGGCTGGCCTTGAATACATGACCTTCCTGTCTCAACCTCTTGAGTGCTGGGCTCACAGGTGTGCACTGCCACACCTGGCTCAGATTCTTTTTGAAATACCAATGAATAAAAATAACTACATAAACTACTGAATGGAAACCAAGTCAGTTTGCTATTTAATTGTTCATTTAATTGTTAGATCATCAGAGTAATTACTGGACATGATTAAATCAAGAAATCAAGAGTAAAACTTTTACAAAGTAATTCCTAAATGTCTCCTGCCCACAATGTCATATCCTTAGTGCCACTGCCTGTGTGTAATCACTGATGTATATTTGGTTTTAGTTCTTCTGGTAGTTATTATTATAACTATATTTAGTATTGCAGTTGTTCTATTCTTGACTTATCAATTTTAGATACTATTTAGTTCCCCTGTGAAGAAAAAATAATGTAATTCCTAACACTATAGCTCAACTCCACCCAATTACCATTTTTTATAAGGTATGTTACAAATTTTATTTTTTTAATCATTTGCCTTTATCGCATTTAAAACACGATATTCTGGATTTGTTGACTTTTCAGAGAGAATATTGACTCCCTCCAAATAAAAAACAGAAATGCATGCATTTTACTCTTTGTTTTCTGCTTTTTCACCCTCTACTTTTTACTTCATAATATCCTGCCAATGCTATTTTATTTTATTATTTTTTTCTGTGGTACCTAGAGGTGGAACCCAGGGCCTCACATATACTTTGTAAGGGCTCTACAACTGGGCTGTATCTCTAGTCAATTTTTTATATTTTATTTTGATTCAGGGCCTTGCTAAGTTATGCAGGCTGCTTCTGGAACTTGCAACCCTCTTACCTCTGCCTTCTGTGTTGCTAGGAGTACAGGCATGTGCCGCTGAGGCTGAGGCTGGCCAAAGTTTATTTTAATATGGGAATATTACCCTATTTTATGACTTTGAATTCTATTATGTTACTACAGTTCATCTCATTTTTATGTAGATGACTTGAAATTGAAAAGTAATAGTATTTATCTTATAGAACCAACCAAATACCATATCTGTACAGAAAGAGATGTCATTTAAATTTTGTTATTCAAAGAAGAATCTTCTAAGGATCTCCACCTAATGCATTTCAAAGTATATTTCTGTCTGGCTTCCTTCACTTCTTGTGAGTCATATTCCACTGCTACTGTTCTTTGTGGCCGATGTCATTCTTCAAGGTTTTTCCTTTTAGTTTTTCCTTTTTTTCTCAATCCTGGGCCATCAAACTCAGGACCTCACACATGCTACGTAAGTGCTCTATCACTGAGCCATACTCCCAGCCCCTTTTCTACTTTCTATTTTGAGACAAAATCTTGCTAAATTGCATAGGGTTCTCTGGCCTTGGACTAATGATCCTCCTGTCTCAGACTCCAGAGTTACTGGGATTACAGGCCTGGGCCATAGTGCCTGGCTCTTCTGAATTTTTTAATCTAGAACATGTGAGCTGTTGTTTGAGTTCTAATTCATCTTAAAATATCTCTACTTTCTTTCACACTTCATGGAGAGTTTGACTGTGTAGCTAATTCCAGTTCCAGAATATTTTCAATGAGAACACTATACTTTTTATCTTTTAATGCTCCATCTGGCTGCTGAGAAGTCCAGCATCTTCAATCTGACTCATGTGTCTTTTAGGACACCTTCCATTTGTCACTCGGAAAGCTTTTAGGATTTTCTCTTAGACCATAGGTTATCTACTTTAAACATTATTTTAAAATATAAGCTATCCATACTCTATCCTAATAGGAATTGTTAATACTTTCAGGTGTAAGTAAATTTAAGATTTTTGGTTTCGTTACTAGTTAGTTTAAGTGAAATTTTAGCACAATGAATAAAAAGGCCTAATAATGCAGACAGTGAAATGCAGAAGACAGAATTAAAATGTTTCTCTCTCTCTCTCTCTCTCTCTCTTTCTTTCTTTTTGCAGTGCTGCGGTATTGAACTTAGGTCCTCATGCATACTTTGCAAGTGTTCCACCACTGAGCTGCACCTCTGGCTTTTTAAAAAATTTTTATCTTGAGACAGGATCTTGTTAATTTATTCAGTCTGCCTGTGGCCTCAAACTTTCAATCCTCTTGTCTCCAACCTCCCAAGTCACTAGGATTACAGCTGTGCACCACTGCACCCAGCTCAGAATTAAAATTTCTGAATGTATCTTTGAATGACAAAGATGTTATGATGTACTTTTTCCATTTTTATTATCAACTATCTATATAAACAAAATTATATTTACATAAAGTAATTAATCAAAGGAAATATAAAAAAAAAATTGGTATCCAGTCTCCACTTTGAGTATAATTGATTCTTACCTGTTAGGAATTCATTAGAGAGAGATTCATAAGCAGGCATAGTGGTTTTTTTTTCCTCCAAATGATTGTCATTTAAACCACTATACACTGCATTTATTGTTTTTTTTTCCCTGCATGTTTCTTAATGTGTTTTCAACAGAGAGCTTTTAATTGACTTCAAAAGGCACTCAGCACAAGGAGGAACTATGTGGGATACAAAGAAAGAGCTGGACTTGGCTTTCTATAAACATACTATGTACTAGGTCTGAGTCAGAGCATTTTGTTGACTATTTATTTTCTCTGTTGTCAGCACTATAGAGCTAACACCAACGACCTGGAAGTGAGTTACGTGCTATTTTTAGTTGATTACAACTAGTGCTTGGTAACTTAGGGACTCATGTACTCTGTGGACTGGTTTCTTTTCTCTACTGTGGCCTGAGATGTTGCTTTGTACTAGAGCATTAGACCCTTTAAAGGCATAACTTTTATCATAATGTCAAAATGCGATTAAGAGGAGTGAGAAAAGAGACTATTAAGACTGCAAGTGGGAAACTTACTTAATTCAGGTTAAAAAATTTAGTCAGTTTTCGGGTAGACAGAAATCTGTGATCTCGATGATACCTTCTAACTCTTGAAATTCTTTGATATTATAAGAGAGGAAGCTTAAACTTTTGACTAAACTGTTGATTAAGATGATTAATAATAAAGAAAAGGATATCTTGATTTTCAATGGACAGAATCCAAGTTAGAAGGTCTTGTGCTGCTTATTTTTCTTGAACACATATATTTATCTAAAATAATATAGAATAATAAGACTAGTATAATTATGAAATGTTTACTGAAATATTCCCAGTAATGCTCACATAGTTGATAAGGGTGTAACTTCTGGTATTTAGAATTCAAATGTTGTTTTTTCTAATTACTATGGAGTTTATGCCTCTAGCATTACCACTGTGGCATCCGATCCCATCAAATCTCAGAACCTAAGCAGGGTCGGGCCTGGTTAGTACTTGGATGGGAGATCATCTGGGAACACCAGGTGCTGTAGGCTTGGGAGAAGGACCTGGTAACCCTTTCCCAAAAAAGCAATCTGCCATTGAAAACCCTATGAATAGCAGAGAAGCACTGACAATAGAGTTTCGCCTGTTGTACATAGAGTCGACTTGGCACCTAACAACAACAACAATGGAGTTTATAATTCTACAGTTTGCTTGACTTTAAGAAACTACTTAAACCTTGATTATGTCAGCTTACTTATCTACAGGATGGGTTGCTATTATAACAAGGCAACAGATTAATATCAAGATTATAAAAAAAAGTAAAATACCATGCTTGACTAATTCTACCCACTAATGCATTATTTTTTTCCTTCCATGTTTTCCTGTGTCTTCTTTTTTCCCAGAACATTTTGTTCCATTACTTTGGAGAACTGTTTCACACTTTTTAAGAAAGTTAAACATATATCTAATTTATGATCCAGGAATTCCACTCCTATGTATTTACCAAAGAGCATTTGCAAGGCTATTCATAGCAATTTTATTCATAATTGCCCCAAACTAAAGACAACTCAAATGTTTATCAACAGAAAAATAAACAAATTGTGGTATATTTGTATAGTGGAATATTACTGAGCAAAAAAGAAGAACGATATATGCAATGATAGAGCTGAACCTTGAAAGTATTTTCTTAAGTGAAGGCAACCAGACGCAAGAATGTAAATCCCATATTTTTTCAATTATTTTGAAATTCAAGAATAGGTAAAATGAATTTATAGTGGAAAAACTCAAACTACCTACTCTGGTAGCGGGAGAAAGGAGGAACTGATTGGAAAAAGGACTGGGGAGCTTTTTGAGGTGATAAAAATATTTTATATCTGGTTTTGGGCAGTAGTTATATGGATATACTGTCTGCATCATAACTTTTCAAACTGAGGTTGAGAGTCCAATAGCAAGACTCCAGATGGGAGTGCAGGAAGGGAAGAAATTTAATTCAGGGTCTCAGTAGGATGGATAAGGTAAATATCTAATTACTGCATACATAAGCTTATAGTTATTGTAAACCAGAGAGGGTTGGAAGAAGCACTAGTCAGAGAAGGACCACCACACATGGCTTGCTGTTGAACTACAACATGAGTGACTGATGATGCTTTAAATTCCCTCAACCCCACTAGACACACAACTGGTCCTAGAAGCATGACCAGGAGTTGAACTATTAGCCAGAGTCATCAGTTACATTGGAATTTGGAGCATAGATCCCATATCAAAATGGCAACAGTTACACAAGAGAGTCTGTCCCAATATAAGCAACATACAGTCCAGCTCACTCTTAGGGACTGAGCTGGTCAATATGACCACTCAGTCTACTCCTTTTCAGTTTTCTATTTAAAACTCAGTTTCATTTCCTTCTATTCTCCTACCTTCATCTCCTCTATACACTATACCCTGACTTTTCAATTGCCTTTTTAAATGATGTACTTCCTATAAAAGTTATAGTAATAGCAAAAATTGTCACTGCTAAATATTGTTCAGCCAAGACCATACTGGATTGTGTGAAAGAAGAATGATATCTTTGATAAAAGAGAAACCCAAACTGTAGATTAATAGTGAGCCAGATATGTTGGTACAAGATATCAACAGAGGAAAGGTGATTCTCTGTTTAGCTTCATTTTCCGTAGTAGGAGACACAGACAGCTATAACAATTAGGCTAAATAAGACATGTACATGAACACATGCACACATACAGACATAAATAAATAAATAAATAAACTCCGGGTGCACAGAGCTTTAATGTATTTATTTTATTCCTTGTGTCCTTTCTTTCTTTCCTTCCTTCCATCCTTCCTTCCTTCCTTCTTCCCATCTCTTCCTCTTCTCTCCCCTTAACATTCACCTCTTCTTGCTTCCTTCCAGTGTCCCTTCCCTCTCACTTCCCCCTTTTTCTTCCTCCTTCCCTTCTTCTACTTTTCCTTCTCTCTTTTCTTTCATTCCTTCCTTCTTCCTTTCTTTCATTCATATTCTTTTCTTTCTTTTTCTTCTGCTTCTTCCTCTCCTCCCTGATGCCTTCCTTTCTTCTTTATCTCCCCCTTCTCCTCCTCCTCCTTCTTCTTCACAGCGATGATGATAACATAAGATCACAGTGGAAAGAGATCTCAGGGAGAGGAGCATATTCACAAAGAAGCAGAAGTAAATGGAGCACATGTTCCTTCTTCTTTCAAGCCATTCTATGTCGCTGAAAGCCATCATGTTTAAAATATGATATGAAATGTGCAGTAAGGAGTAGAGAAAATTATAATAGAGCTAGCTTCTGTTTTCACACATTAGGGCCCTTCCAGAGCATCCTGGTATAGCATGAAGCAGCAGTTTTGAAATCAAAATCAGTTTAGATCCATTCAAAACTCTTGTTCTCAGTGTCCTCATCTGATAAATGGGGATAACAAGGAGTATTATGTAGGGTTGTTTGAGAACAGTGATCACACTGGATCTGTGACCCATACCTAGTGAAGGCTGGATGATTTCTTGTGCTGTACTTTTACTTTGAACAGTGCCTATCAGTTCCCCCACATAACCATTGTTTTTTTTCATCATAAACAAAGAAGGACTGAATTAAGGTGGTCCTTGATAACACAAATAAAAATATTTTATGTATATCAAGCACTTAACAACGTACAAAGTGTTTCGTTCATACATAAATTAAAAGAGGCTGGGGAAAAGAAATGAGTAAAAGAGACTCCTCAGGACCGCTTCATCTTCTGAGTTGCAGCTCATATAAGGACCAATCCAAATATTATTCTCACTCCAAATTTTCTACTTTTGTTTGCTTCAGCTTTCAAGTAACCAGTTAGATAGTTGCAACATATAAGCTTTATTAATTGCCTTCAATGAAATCATTTTATCAATATAAACCTGCAGCTATATGCAACTGATTTACTTCATTTATTTAAGTCAATAAATAACTATTGGGTACCTACAACATGCCAGGAGCATTTATAGATGGAAATGAGCTGTGAGATAGACAGATGAGGTTTGGATTCTCATTATGGTGAAAGAACACAGACAACAAAAAGGTATATAAAGATAATTTCAAATAGTGGTGAGATTATTAAAAATAGCAAGTGAGTTAAAGAGGGCTGATGTGATAATGGCTATGTATGTTGAGAAGTAAAGAGAAGTTATCTTTAAGTAGATGTTTGAGCTGGATGAATGATAGGGAGAACACCTTCAAAGACTCAGTAGGAAGTCTTTGGCAGAAAGACTTTGGTTTAAGGCAGAAAGAAGACCAAGTGCAAAGCCTCTGAGTTTAGAATTACTTCAGGATACTTTATAATTCCATGGCACCATTTTTAAAAAGCTTGCACATTTGAGACTAATAACCATATGGAATTATTTGATCAGTGAAGAAGGCAGAGTTACAAACATGTCTAACCACACAGTCCCAAATGAACAGAATGAACTAAAATCCATCTGGTATTCAAGGTAATAATTGTGGTTACCTCATATCCACAAGAAGAGCCAGGTTCAGGGCTGGGGGAGTGGCTTGGGATAGAGCATTTGCAAGAAGCATGTGTGAGGCCCTGGGTTCCGCCCTGGGTTCAGCCCTGAGTACTGGAAGGTGTGTGGGGGTTGGGGAATTGAGATTCATATTCCTCAGAAGAAACATGATGAGCTGATTAATATAGTGTTTTTTGTTGTTATTAGATGCCATCAAGTTGGTGTTCAACTCATAGCAACCCTATGTACAAAAGATGAAACACTATCCTACCCTGTACCATGACCAGAACTATTATCAGTGCTTCTCTGCTATTCATAAGGCTTCAAGGCTGATTGTTTCAGGAGTGGGCTGCAAGGTCCTTCTCCTTAGCCTACAGCACCTGGTATTCCCAGATGGTCTTTCATCCAAGTACTAGCCAGGCTGACCCTGCTTAGCTTCTGAGGTCTGACAGGATCAGCCACCACAGTGGTACAGCTGCAGGCACAATTAATATAGCAGATTGTATTACACTTTATTATCTGACATTTCTTACCACTTGAGGAAGTATCCAGAAGAATGGAGGTAAGGAGAAGTTTTGTTCATATATCTTCCTCAGCTCTCACCGCCCCTTCCCGACTTCCTTTCTCTGTCTCTACTGAGGCAGCTGTGACATCCTGCATGAATAAGGAAATGACGTTCATCTGCTCCCTCTCCTTGGGGATACTGTGATGCCATTGGCTGTGATTGTTTTTCTCTCATCCCCACCCCCATCTCTAGCCCTGCCCACCCAGTGTGAGAACATGGAAACTCATTTTGGAAAATGTGATCTAAGTGTTTCCCAAAGGCACTTTGGTCATCCCTGGGTGATTATATTAAGGATGATTTGGTTTTCTTCACTGTATTTAGCTGTGTTCTTTTTTTTTTTTTTTTTTGGAGCCAATATAAAAAATTACAGTTTCCTTATTGACCTGTGACCTCACTAAAGTAGATATCAGAAAATGACCATGATATTTCCTTGTGGCTGCATCTTGCTTTGTTGTTACATGCTAAGAGAGGAGCACTTATTACTTGTAATGGGCCAGGAGCCTTGTCTTATACAGATGTACCAGTTTGGGCAAACAGCATAGGTAAAAATCTTTACTTACACAGTAGGAACAACTCATCACTGCATTTTCTTCATTTTAAAGCATTATTCAAAGAGCTGTTGTCAGTAGTAAGATGCCACAGTGCATTTAAAAACCATTTGATTCAGTGACAGAAGTTAAACTTGCTGAGTGATCATGGATTAAGGATAAGATAAACAGTGTGAAAAAGGATGTGATATCACTCATCTCTTTAGGAAAGCATTTCTTTGTCTTAGAGTCAGAGCTCCAGGCAGAGGAAATGGGAAGGCGTGGAAAACATGGACTGGTTCCAGAGGAGAGGGTGGGTCACGGAGAATGAATGAGTCATCTGGCATCAGAGGGCGTGTAGCCAGGGGTCGAGGAAGAGAGAAGAAAGGAAGCAGTGGAGCCTTTAAGCTTCTTCACTCCCACATTTATGCACAGGCACCAGGCTCCTAGGGCACAGAAACAGTCTTCAGTGTCCTGAAAGGGTAGCCTTATTCCCCAAGCACCAGATTACTGCCAGAAACCAGCTGGGTTCTGGAAGAGAATCTGACACAACAAAGTTCAGGAGGTGATGAAAGAAGAATCACTGTAATAGAAGAGTATTGTAAATTGTTAGCCTTTAGGTCTTCTACTTGGAAAGGTTGCAGAGGAAGTGAGGAGTAGCTTTTATCTTCTAGAACCCATGACCTCATGCATGGTAGGCAGGTGCTCTGCCAAGTTGCTGTACCCTCATACCCTGTTTCTCATTTTTTGAGACAGAGTCTTATTAAGTTATGCAGGCTGCCTCAAGCCTCAAACTTGCAATCCTCCTGCCTCAGCATCCTAAGTAGCTGGGATAATAGGTGTGTACCACAGCACCCAGTAAGAAGTTGATTCTTGAACAAAAGAAACACAAAGATAGTTAATAGCATCTAGTTGTGGTAAATAAATAAATACATAAATAAAGCAAATAATTCTAAAATGCAAGCTTTGCTTTAAGGTACCCCAAAATTCTTTCTATATCATTTGTATGAGGTGTTTTAACTTCTCGTGGACACAGGTTGGAGGACCATTGTTTCTGTCATGATCCACTTGTGCACCTCAGGCCTCTGACGTACACACCTGACATTGGCCCAGGTCTTTTATCATGTCTGGTTCACAATATTTACATCCCTAGACTTAAAATTTCTTTGTTACTCCCAGGATCTTAAAATTCTTTATTGGAATTTTTTTTACTTAATATTATGTCTTTTAAATTAAACGAATGGAAATGTGAATTCATATGCTGTATATAGAGTAATAAAACAGTGCACACTCACGTGAGACAAGTAAATGAATAAGATGAAAATATGACTTGAGTCTTCCTCAAATTAACGTCTGTCTTTATGACACTGCTTCTTCTGAAGCAGATACAAAGTGAAAATAAGATGAAAAGACTTTGATTTCATAATTTATACCTACATCCTCCAGAATAACCTATTTCAACACAAATATTACTCCATTAATAGGAGGTTTTGTTTCTTATAGGAAGAAAAAACAACTTCATTATAGCCAAAAGCTCCTGCATGATTTGACCTCTACCAGTCTGTCACACTAGGGTGGTTGCCATACCCCCTGGTTAAAAAGTGTGTTTTAAATAGTAAATCAGGTGATCACTCAACTTTAACCTCACCATTTTGCTCCTCTCTCCTTTTATTACACTATAGCTATACTGCCTACCTCTAAGTTTCAGGAAGAAGCTAAACTCTTTTATGTCTTTGGTCCCTGCCAGAGATATTCCTCCAGCCTGAAGTACATTTTCCTCCCTCTTCATTCAGTTAACATTTAGGCATTTTTCAAGTCTACTAAAACTCACTTCTGCACATCCAAGTCTAAAGCTATGAGTCTCTTTCATTATACTTTTTAAAAATATAATAATTTGTAATTCTGTTGCCACCATTTGTCCCCCAAAACTTCATGTGTTACAGGCTGGATACTTAGCACTGGGGTGTTAAGAGGGGTGATATCTTTGGGAAGTGGGGCCTAATGTAAGGTAATGAGGAGGACAGCCTTTGGAAAGAACTAATACTAGTCTTTTGGAGTGAACTTGTTCTTGCAAGAATAGATTGTTATTAAGTGAGGCAATCCCATGCACTTGGACTTTTCTGCATGTGGCTATTTTCCTTTCACTTCTCCACCATGTCATGATGTATTCAAGAGGAGCCTCACCAGAGGCTGAACAGATGGAGCTGCTTAACCTTGGACTTCTAGTCTCCAAAACTGTGAGCTAAGTAATACTTTTTTCTTTGTAAAGTACTCAACCTTGGGTATTTTTTGTATAACAACAGAAAACACACTAAAATATCTATATGCACATATGTGTGAATTTCTTTAATACGTGCCTTCTCCACAGGATTCTTAGGCAACAAAAAGACTGGTATTCTGCTGGTTTTTACTACAATGGCCTGTAAAGGTTCCTATGTATTTATTTTATTCATGATGGACACCTGGATCATGGTAGTTACTCAGTACGTTTGTTCAATAAGTGTGAGAATAAGCAAGTCATGGTATGCCTTCATGGAACTAGTTTTCCTGAATTCAGTTAATCCAGCCTCTGTTGAATTCTTATTCTATGTAAAGCATAGATATAATGGCTCAAAACGAACACTATTGCCATTGACTGGAGCTTGATAAAAAAGCTGAATCTCAAGTGCAAACCTACTGAATCACAATCTGCTGTTTAACAAGATATGCAAGAAGTTTTAATTACACTTCTAATTAAAGTCAAACTGCTCTAAATTAGTGTACACTTATCTAATAAGCTAGAAAAATAGTAAAAAAATAACAATAAAATAAGTGATTATTCACACTCTTTTCACTTTAAAGCCAACTTATTAATAGGCCAATTACTATTTTTTTATTTTTTCCTTTTTTTTTTTTTTTTTTTTGAGACAGGGTCTCACTAAATTACCCCGACTGCCTCTGGTCTTGAACTTGGGATCCTCCTGCCTCTGCCTCCCGAGCTGCTGGGATTACAGGTGTGCGCCATTTTTAATGGAAGTGGAAAATGTTAGTAATTTTTTAGCTATTTTAAACTCAAATGCCACCCCTAGTCTTTCTTGAAGATCATATAGCAGTATAGGTAATTGTAGTAGTTAGTTATAAAGTTCCTGATTTCCCATCTGGGCATATTATCCTAATCTAATCAAGAATAGTCAGAATCAGAGTCTAATCTAAAATGAACAAAAAGGCACAGAAGATACTGAAATTCTACAATGGTTTTTAAAAATTATAATTGTTCCACATTAAAAATATTTGTGGTTAAAGGTAAAACCATAGTGATACATAATAAACTCATTCACATTGGTGACTCACCATCATTTATGCATGTCTTCAAAGGTAAAGTGGACTTTCACACAAAAAGAATTTTTGCCTTTCACTTACTTCAACAATTGGTTTCCTGTTAATCAAGATTTTAAAACATCACCTGAGATTTACTTGAGAATAGACTAGGACAATTTTGGAGGCTAGTATCTAAAATGCCAGAGGTGATCAAATGAACTTTGATTCAAAGCAAATACTGGTACAAATTCCAAAGCTGACCTGGCAGTCTCATTAACTTGGGAGCTAACTTGATCAGCCTAAAGGCCATAAGGAGGACAGAGAGAGCAAATTCAAAGTATACATGCCAAGGCATGTCTAAGCTCAGCACTTAACATACTCAGTAGCTACCAGATACAAACCTTGAATATTAGACAAATCTTCCCATAAATAATTATCACTGTACTCAGTAAAATTTTGGACTCATAGTATTGAGAAAATAAAGTAAGGCACTAATATGTCTTATAAGGTCCCAAACCCAGGACCTGAAAACAAAAGGCCATACATAGATTACTAATTTGAGTGTTTGGTTGCCATATCTAGTAGGATGATTTAGCTTACTTCCAAAGATGCATAAACAGAGAATAAAAATTATGTTCCAATGAATATGAATTTGGGACACCCCCAGCTGCAGATAGAAGTGTTCAAGTCATTAGGGAGTAAATGGAAATTTGAGGGGGTCTCTGACATTGCAGAGGCTGTTCAATTCGCAGACCAAGGCTTTGAAATCAATAGAACTGGACACAAACCTGGTTCCCATAATTAATGGATGCTATTTGTCCATGAATAAACAGTAATAGTTAGGAAGGTTTTAAAGGATGAAATCAAATAATCAGATCAGATATGAGAGTTACTATTAACAGCAGAATGAGGACAACTGAATTAATAAAACAGTTATAAACAGCATTATGCCTTCTTGGAATATCAAAAGCACTCACAACTATATAATACAGCTATCTTAATATTCTCTTACCAGGGGTTAGCTTTGGATAGTTATTTCATTCAGTTGATGTAACTTTACTGAGAATCCATGCTACACACTGCTAATTACTAGGGATATAAAATGAACACAAAAATCCCGTGGAAAGGAATTTACAGTTTTATGGAGATAAAGTGTTCAAAAATAATCAGTTTCAAAAGTATATGAATTGTGATAAATATTATAGAATGAAATCATAGGATGGTATCAGAAAACATTTCAAGGAGAACTAGTCTAAATATCAAGATCAGAAAAGGCTTCTAACAAATGGTATTTCAGTTACAACTTAAAGATTCAGTAGAAGTTACTATGGCAGGGGGAAGGCCGCAGTCCAGCCAGAAGGCAACATAGATGTAGTTTTAAGTCTGGCAGAGGTGACACTATTAGAGAAGATGATCAGGCAAAGATCAGAGAGGCAAGAGCTCAGGTGGAGCTGAGCCATGCAAAGCCCTTGTTGTTATTGTTGTTAGGTGCCCTCCAGTCGGGTATCCAACTCATAGCGACCCTACGTACAACAGGTGAAACACTGTTGTCAATGCTTCTCTGCTGCTCATAGGGTTTTCAAAGGCAGATTGGTTTTTGGGAGTGGGTTGCTGGTCCGTCTCCCAAGTCTACAGCATCTTGTGTTGCCAGATGGTCTCCCATCCAAGTACTAACCAGGCCCCACCCTGCGTAGCCTCTGAGATCTGAAGGGATCAGATGCCTCGGGGCCACGACTGCAGGCTGCAAAGCCCTTAGGTGTCTTTTATCCTGGATGCTAAAGGCTGCCATTGCAGGATTTTAAAGAGATGAATAGTGTGATCCTGTCACCTGGCTCAGTAAGAAGAACAAATTAGAATGCAGCCATAGTGGAAGAAAAATGATGACATTTTTATGTTGTTGTTGTTAGATGCCGTCAAGTCGGTATCCGACTCATAGCGACCCTCATAGGGTTTTCAATGGCTGAGTACTTTGGGATTGCTTTGGGAGTGGATTGCCAGGCCCTTCTCCCATTTTTGCGGTGCTGGGAATTGAATTCGGGGCCTCAGAGACTGCAGCGCAGCGCTCTACCCACTGAGCTAAATCCCAGCCCCTACATTTTTATGAGGCTGTCTTAAAATATTGAACATAAATTTACCTTTAGTACATTCTTTTCAAAGGCAATATTGCTGTAGCGTGAAAAACGTAGGGTGAGTTGGGGTTTTACAAGCTCACATTTCAGTTCCCTTTCATATCTTAAAACGTGTTTGCCGAGGGATTAATGAGCAACTGTGTAGGTTGGCTCATTCATTTCCAACAAATATTTGTTAAGATTTCTCCTGTGCCTGTTACCATCCTCTCAGCACTGGGAATAGAGCAGTGAGGAATACACAGAGACCTTGCTGTCACTGATTGCACATTCTAGTGGAGAAGGAAGTTAAACAGGCAAATAAATAAATTGATAAGGTACAAGATACCTATGAAGAAAATAAATCCAAACAAGAGAGAAAGGGAAAGGGTTGTGATTTCAGAATGATCAGAGAAGGGCTCTCAGATTATATAATTTCTGAACAGAAATAACTAAGAAGCCACTTAAAATGTAGGGAATGGTTATTTTAGGCAGAAAGAACATAAGTAAGTGCAAAAGCCCTGAGATTAGTGTTATGCTTAATATTTTCAAGAAATACCTTGGAGTTTGGGTTAAAATTAAGGTAAGTGCATCATCACCACCACCATCATCACGTCCTTCTCATCATTAGCTCCACCACCACCATTGCTGCCACTACCATCATCGTCACTATTACCCTGATGCTGTACTCATCATCCATCACCAGCATCACTGTCATCACCATAGAACTTTGGAAAAATCTATGAGAGGCTGCATAGAATATGTTATTGACAGTAATATGTTCAACAAAAAGTGAAAGTCTTTAAGTACCCCTAGTGTTTATAAGACTTTGGTATTAAAAGTGAGGAAAATAAGTCTTTTTAAGGCAGATTTTTAGTCTTTAGCATTATCAAGAATCAGCTAAGATCTTAGTAAAAGTGCTCTTACCTGATTCAAAATTTTGACTCCTTGGCATTAGAGTGGAGCTCAGGAATCCACATGTACAATAAACACCCCAGGTGATTTACTATTGATGTAAGTGGTCCAATCTATTTTGAAAAATGCAATTTTAAAGCCTTTAGTGATCATAATCTTTTAACTCTTACATTTTATATTCATCTCCACTATTGCACATTTGTGCTTCAACTCAATAATGGAGGCCTAAAATAATATTCTCTAAATGGCAAAAGTCATGGTCAAGGCAAGAAGAACCATTCTTAAAGACCTGGACATTGATGGAAAAGTAAAACCAAGGAGTTCAAATTCATTTCTACTTGAAGTATGACACTGATGGCATGTGATAAATTTTCTCCAATAAAACTTACTTTTTAAATTGGCCTCTGGAACACATCTTTTTCTACTAATGTAATTTAAAGGGTCATTCTTTGAATAGACATAATCTATAAGAAGTCAAGTACCTGCAAATGTACCAAAAACGTACACTAGAAAAAAGCCTTTTAATCAAGTGGTGCTTGGCAAATGGGTTATTCACATGTAGAAAACTGAAACTAGATCCCTATCTGTCACCCTATACAAAAATCAATTTAATGTAATGCAGAAAATTTGAAACTACTAGAAGAAAACATAGAGAAAACACTTCAATATCTAGGGATTGGCAATGGTTTTCTGAATGAGATTCCAATAGCACAGGAAATAATAGAAAAAAATTGATGAATGGGATTGCATTAAATTAAAAATCTTCTGCACAGAAAAAGAAACAATCAACAGAGTGAAAAGATAGTTTACGAAATGGGAGAAAATTTTTGCCAGCTGTCGATCTGACAGGGAATTAATACCCAAGATATTTAAAGAACTCAAAAAATTAAACAACATAAGATCAAATAATCCAATTAACAAATGGACAAAGAATCTGAATAGACATTTTACAAATAAAGAAGTATAAATGGCCAATCAATAGGCGAAAAAGTTTTCACATCTTTAGCCATGAGGGAAATGCAAATTGAAATGACATTGAGATTCCATCCCACTCCAGTTAGAATGACTAGCATCAAGAAATCAAAAACCAACACATGTTGGCAGAGATTGAGGGAAAAAAGAACCCTTATACACTTCTGGTAAGAATGTAAATTAATCTAGCCAATATGTAGATTCCTCAAAAAATTAGAAATAAGAGTTGAGGTGATGGTGCACACCTGTAATCCCAGCTTTTGGCAGGCACAAACAGGAAGAATACAAGTTCAAGGCAAGCCTAGGCTACCTAGTGAGTTCAAGGCCAGACTGAACTACATATCAAGACTATCTCAAAAAAAAAAAAAAAGACAACAATAAATTAGAAATAGAACTTCCACATGATCAAGCTCTACCACTTCTGGGTATATGCCCAAAAGAATCAAAGACATGTAGATACCTGCTTACCCAGGTTTATTGCACTATTCACAATAGCCAAATTATAGAATTAGCCTAGGTGCCCATCAGTGGATGAACAGGTAAAGAAAATGTGATGCTATATGTACAATGGGGTTTTATTCAGCCATAAAGAAGAACAAAACTATGTCATTTACATGAAAATGGATAGAACTGAAGACTATCAGGTTAAGTGAAATAAGCCAGACTCACAAAGACAAATACCGCATTTTCTTTGATATGTGGAATTTAGGGAGAAAAAGAGAACATGAAAGTAAAAAGAGGACTATTAAGGATATGATAGTGGAAAGGGAGAGGAGAAATAAGAGTAAAAGAAGAATCGAATATGATCAAAGTATATTGTATGCATGTAGGGAAATATCATAATGAAACCCCTTACTTTGTTTAATCAATATATGCTAAAAACAATTTTAAGAAGTTATATTGGTGCAATAATGAATAACTTTTGTATTGGAAATTATCAGAAGTGCCGTGTTAGAGCATTCTGCTTAGTAAAATACTGGATAATAGAAAACTGATATGACTATTCCTGCCTTCAAATATTAGTATCAGTAACATAGAAATGTTGTGATTTCAATAAAATTTCCTTTGTCTTCATATCAAGTTGTTGTTGTTGTTGTTGTTAGGTGCCGTCGAGTCGGTATCCAACTCATAGAGACCCTCATAGGGTTTTCAATGGCAGACTATTTCGGGATTGCCTTGGGAGTGGATTGCCAGGTCCTTCTCCCATTTTTGTGGTGCTGAACTCGGGACCTCGGAGACTGCAGCGCAGTGCCCTACCAACTGAGCTAAATCCCAGCACCTCATATCAAGTTATCAATTGGTATTTTCATGTTAACAACGTGATAATAACCAAATTCTCCTCCATCTGCATGCCAAGGTGATTATGAACTGTCAGTTTCCAATCTGGATCACCATCCTGTTCTGTCTTAGAAAATGAAATTGATACCTAATATGGGGCAGCTGTTTGAATATGTATTTTCTTTTTCTTCTCTATAATAACTTCTTTTTATTACCCCATTCAAAAGAGTAATAAGGAACTGAACAATGCCTACTTTTTTTTTTTGAGAAATATAAAACCTAAGATTAGAGTTTGTAGGAACATAGCAAGGAGTGTCATCAAACAAAACATTAATTTTAGATCAGATTCTGAGATTCTGACCTTAGTAATGTGGCTAGATGGTTTACCATGCTGAGTTTTTTTCAAGGTGCTTCTTAAAATAATTATGGCTATTATAATATATAACTTTAATTGGAAGTGGAACTTGAAAGTGGACTAATATTTTTCTATCCATTAAATGATTTTTATATTTGGACTCTCAAAACTCAAAATAATTCTCCTTCCTACCCCCATTCTTCATCCCAGCATAATGCTAATTTTTTAATCAGTTGTTTGCATAGAACAATAGAGGTAGAGAACATAAAATAGAGAGGTGTGAACATAAAATAGGTGAATATTTTATTTATTTATTTATTTAGTGGTACTTAGTGGTACTTAGAGGTTGAACCCAGGACCTCACACATACTGTGCTGCACCCTTAGCCCATTTTTAATTTTGTTTTTATTTTGACACAGGGACTTGCTAAGTTACACAGGGCTCATGTTTGTGATTCTCATGTCTTTACCTCCCAAGTCACTGGAATTATAGGCATGTAGCACTGGTCCTGGCTCAAGGTGAATGTTTAAATTAAAAATTAGTATTACAGCAAAACACACACTGTTATTAATCCCTCTCAAATCACTTCCCCTGGCTTTGAACACACTTATCTCATTGTTCTCGCCACTTTCTGAAGCAGTTCTGGAAGTTTTCTTTTTTGTCTTTAGTGTCATTCTCCATCATGACACAGCTCCATGTCACATATGTCTTGTGGCATGGCAATTTCTGTCAAATAAAAACATCACAGTGTGTTCTCATCCACCTTATTCACTAGATCTGGCACTGTGTGATTTCTGACTTTTCCCCAAGGTCAAAAAGACCATGAAAGATCAACGTGTTGAATCCATTCAGGACTCATGGCAGCCATGAAGCACAACTCAGGGGGTATTTTTAATAGCAAAGTGTCTTTTACTATAATAATTTTTAAATTTAAATTTAAACATTCACCCTAGTTTTTGATCATGCCTTGTATTTTGGTCCCATGGTAAGTCCAAATAATTTTTGGACAGAATCACTGCCCCATTATGCCTGTCCGTATGCGTGAAAGATGTTTGTTTGCAACAAATGAAATTGGATTCTAAAATGCAAAGTAGAATTTCGGTAACCACAAACAAATCTATTTTGTGCCAAACCTTCTCTACTCTACCCCACAGTTTAGGCTCCAGTGACTCAGAATGTGACTCTGAGTGAGGTAAGGAGATTTATGATTTTCCCCCCAATTCCTTTCCTAGGGCAGTCTTGGAATTAGAAAGGCCAGTGAGACTGGATCTCAACTCTCCCATCTTCAGATCATGCTATCATCCCCATCAGCCTCTTTGATGACACCTGGTTTTTCTTGAAAGGGAGTGCAGACTCATTTGGTCTTTGCTTCAAAGGATGATTTAAAGCCAGACACCAAAGCAGGTGAATGGAGGGCAAGCATTTGAATTCACAGCAGGCCTTTTGAGCCTCTCTTTAACCTCTTCACCCATTTCATTTGGGGTGGGGATTAACTCAGGGCTGGGATTTAGCTCAGTTGGTAGAGTGCTGTGCTGCAGTCTCTGAGGTCCTGAGTTCAATTCCCAGTACCGCAAAAATGGGAGAAGGGCCTGGCAATACACTCCCAAGGTAATCCTATGGGGGTCGCTATAAGTTGGATACCGACTCGATGGCACCTAACAAGAACAACAACAACAAGGACCCGGGTTTGATCCTCAGCACTGTATGAATGGGAGACAGATGTGGCAATCCACACCTAACAACCACTTCATGCAGCCTAAAGGAAAGTTGGCCACCTAACAACAACAACAAAGGAAAGTCAACCTTATTCTTCTTAAGGCTGTCAGTGGGAGATCATTACACATGCACACACATAATTTTATTTTAATCAGTTTTGAAACTCCTTTCCATGTGGAGATATCTCCTGAGCACATATATCCATTTTAAATATTTGCAAGTGAAAATCAACAGTCCAAGTAGGAGACAGACACAGGCCTTCCACTGGGGAAATTAAACATAGATTACATGATAGCCTGAGGCATTTGTATCATCTGCTAAAATTTCAGGTGTTTGTTTCAAGCATTGCTAATGTATTCTTTTGATTTTGGCTTTTACGTTCCTTATGTGAGAAAGCTCAAAGCAATCAGAAGTGGTTCTTTTAAAGTGATAGAAGCATTGTAACAATTCAAGACAGGCCAATTCCTGATTGCCTGTTCACCAAGGAAAATGCACACTATCTCCTGTCTTTTTTGGCTCATGCCAGTCCCAGAGCACCGCTGAGGCATGTCTATACTGCTGTGGGGTGTGGAGTCATTCTGGAAGTTGTGATCTCAGTATTTCATTCATTTCCTGAAATGTAAATGCCTTGAAAACAAGGGCTGTGAGCATCAGGTTCACTGTGCCTAGGGTGCTGACCACAGAGGCGGCATAGAAGAAGTGCTCAGTAGAACTAATTGAGGTAGATTGAATTACTCAAGAGGGCTTCACTGAACATTTTTCAGGTTAAGACACTTATTGAACACTTCTGTGGAATACAAAGATAAATAAGATACAGAAATTAACCTTAAGGAACCAATAGTTTATTAGATGAGTTCTGTATGAATTAAAATCATTGGTAGGTACAAAATTGGAAGATGGTAGGCAACATTAGAAAGGTATCAGTTTTGTATATTTTTTAAAATTACTTTCAAAATATTTCCATGCCTATTAGTCAATATGATCTAATGCTTTTAAATACACTCTGAAATATATTGAATGTGAAGTAAATGTGAGGGATTATTATAGTTATAAGTAGCTGTGTTATCTCTCAAAAGACCTAATGTTGGAGTTACTGCTTCCTCTTCCTTGATTCCTACAGATCCCTAAACAGGATATGCAGGAAATCTACGAGCTCAGCACCGTGGCCTCTCTGTATGTAGAATCAACTGTGGAGCTTTTAAAACTGATGCACAGGTCATTCCATCTGGATCTCTGAGGGCAGAGTTCATGTACACCTATTTTGCAAAGTTCATTAAGTAACTCCATTGGTTGAGACCATTTTCTCCAGCTCTCTCTCCATCTAAACATTATGAACAGCTTCTAAATAATGAGTTTCACTCCCAAGAGGTTCTGACTGAATCTTTTATGTTCAATAGTGATGTGTGGTTGGGACTGATATGCATAAGATTAAAGGATAACAAAAAATACATCTAATTTTGGGGAAAATATGGCAAAAAAGCCATCTGTTTTGTCATTGGTTATTGTTCCTTGGTCATCTTATAGTACCTAAGTAATATCCGGTTTAACAGACTAATGGGTTTAATTTTTCCAGCTCTAGGTGCTCATGAGGATAATCAGAAAAGGTTTCTATCACTGAGCTTTTGACAGATTGGGCCTGGGCAGGCAAGAAGACTGCCCTGGAATTCGTGGCCTCATGATGGTTGTGGTCACTCTTAGTCATGCCTCTTTAGTGGAAAAAGCCAAGACATGAATAGCGTGCAAGTGTGTGTGATCATTTCAACACAGGGTAACTACCTATACCAAACACCATCTGGGAAGGAAATTTATCCCACGTACATCTCACATGGATTAAACAAAACATTGTGCTATTTCAACTATCATTTGTTTGTAAACACTTCTATTGTGCAATCCATGATATGGTTGGGAAATTCTTGGGAGTATCAGTTTCCCAAAACTATTGATATAAATGGATTCTTCTGATGCATTCTATTAGTTGCTTATAAAACAAAGTATTGCAAAATGGAAGTTTTATTGAAAAATTCAGCTACTTCCCATCAAAGACAAAATTATCAACTTCAGTTTCAGAAATCTAAACAGTCATATGCTAATATTATAATTTGAGAAGGTTTCAGTGGTTTTTGTCCAGTTAGGACAAAACCTTAGATAAACAAAGGAGTAAACAAAAGGTTAAAGAAAAGTTCCAGGAAAACTAGTGATTCTGAGTGATGTCAACAGGAATTCTGATGCTTTTGGAGAAAAGAATTGACTCATCTCCTCTGTGGATATTTAATTCATTTTATTTAGGTTACTTTGGGGGGCTGGGATTTGGCTCAGTTGGTAGAGAGCTGCGCTGCAGTCTCTGAGGTCCCGAGTTCAATTCCCAGCACTGCAAAAATGGGAGAAGGACCTGGCAATCCACTCCCAAGGCAATCCCGAAATACTCAGCCATTGAAAACCCTATGAGGGTCGCTATGAGTTGGATACCGACTTGACGGCACCTAACAACAACAACAACAACAACATATAAAAATTTCCTGTGTCTTCAAACAATGTCATGTTTCCATTTGAATGAATCCCATAAATGGTAGAGCACTGCGCTGCAGTCTCTGAGGTCCCAAGTTCAGTTCCCAGCACCGCAAAAATGGGAGAAGGACCTGGCAATCCACTCCCAAGGCAATCCCGAAACAGTCAGCCATTGAAAACCCTATGAGGGTCGCTATGAGTCAGATACTAACTCGAGGGCAACTAACAACAACAACAGGGCAGCTTATCTTGCTAGATTTTTTTTTTTCAGTTTAGCTCTACCTAGACAAAGTCTGACAAGTTCTTGTAGATGTGTGACTGCAAAGATGAAGATGTTCATTGGAAGAACACATTTTTTTTTTTTTTAATGAGAAATGGGATCCAAAACAGCCTTTCATTCACTGGTGCTTTTATTCAGCTTTTTTGCATATCCTCTGATTGATCACAGACTCAAATGTCTCCTATCAGTGACACATTCCAAATCAGAATGAGGGAAGTGGGGACTGGAATGCAGCTCAGCAGCAGAGCAAATGCTTAGCATGCACAAGGCTCTGGGCTCAATCCTAGCAACAAACAAATTAATAAAAACAGACTGAAGAAAATGAAAGGCATAGATTAAACAGATCAGCTCCACCTGATTAGTTTGGGCTTCTCCTAAGAATAGCCTCATTTTTGGTAGAAGGGAAGGTTAAATGCATATACCAAATATCCATTGAATATGTTTTTCATATAATACCACAATCATAGAAGGTACGGAAGATAATTATGCTAAATTTAAAGAATAGAAAACAAAACTTGTTAGAAATAATTGATATTATATTTTAAAACATTTTCATGACTTAACTTTTATAGATATAAATACATATTTCAAAAAACAAGCTATATCTATATTTCAGACTACTGTAACCCTGTACTCTATGACGCCATGTTAATTAAATTACTTGGAAGCTAAGTGAATTATAGGCATTGTGAAAATAAACAAACAAAAAATACCAAAAACTACACATATAGGAAAAACAGAAAGTCCACAAAATACTAGACTCAAATCCAAACCTAAAATGTAATGCCAAATATACTTAAAGGGACAAAAGCAGCATGTGTCTTTTATTTTACTATCTAAAACTCTGGAGAGCCATCTTGCTCGTAGATAACCCTCTTTTTTTTTTCTCCCCATGGCTCCACTTCCCACCCTGACCCCTCCTCACCCACTAGCACTGGGCACAGATGAGGGCCTTGCTAATTGACAGAACTAATAATTACAACTCTTTCATCTTCATCTGAAACCTGTCAGGGAGCCAGAGAAGGCTAAAAAGATTACAATCAAGGCCCTTAATGTGGTGATTGAGCAGTGGCCCCTGCAAAAGTTGTCAGATGAGGGAGGACCCTGTTATTGGTGTACCATTGTGCTCAGGACATAGTCCAAAATCTTTAGTTTGGCCATAAGGTCCTGCCTAATCTGCCCTTGCCCACTTTGCCAATATGATCATCTACCTTCTGCTCCTCCCAAGCTAGACTAGCAAAAGAGAGTTTCTGTCTGGGTTTCAAGTGTGACCTGTTCTCCTTCATCTCAGAATCTTTGCTCAAATTCCCTCTTCTTCCTGGATAGGAAACCTCTTCTCACTCATTCCATTTAATTCAAATGCACTAAGGCTCAGTTTCTTCCTCATTTCTTCCTTAAAGACAATTCCTATTTCCCCTGAGATGTTTAGATCCCTCTGGTCTGTATCACCACAGCACACAGTTATTCCTCTTTTGTAACACTTTTAATAGCTTTATGACTTATTTAATAGTTGTCTTCCCTAGTGATGATGATGATGAGTACAGCTAATGCTTGTTTAATATCAATAATGGCTTCCTGGGAGAGGTATTGTTATTATTCCCACTTACAGATGAGTCAACTGAGAATTCATGGTATTGAATAACTTATCCAGAGAGACAGTAAGTGATACAGCCAGGAGTTAGGCCTGGGTATTTTAATTACAAAGCCATACCTTTGGTCATTTTGTTGCTAACTGAGCTGCACCTGGCTTTCTTGTTTTCCAATCTAATTTTGCATATAGTGCCACGTGGACCCTGAAACTCATACATATCTATTGAATGGAGGAAAAATGATCTGAGAAAGTAAGGATAAAATAAAATTAAAAGGCCCTTGCAGCTGAAAGGTAGGTCATGGTATTTTCCACTGAATAGAGACTATACCCACAGAAAAACAAGAGACAGACAGGATCTCTCCATGACCATGGTAGAATGTGATAAAAATAAAAGCACTTCCCAGTCATGTGTGAACTCAGAGACAAAGGATGCAACATAATTACAAAAGTAACCAAATGCCTTTTTCTCTCAGCTGAAATGAGTGACTACTATTTCATTATTCATAACAGTTGAATCCTTAATTCTTCCTCCTACCTCACAAAAATGTTTAGAATACTGAGTCTAATTTGCCCATGCTTTGTGGAAGCACACATACTTTTCTAGAACAAAGTCTTACTTCCTTAAACTCTCCCCAAAATCATCCATCCAAGGCCCAACCCCTATAACAATCCCATTCCAACTCCATTTCACCAGAAGTGCCCTGGGCTGGGCATTCTCTAATAAACATCATTTTGTCTGACTCATTGTTTTCCTGGTGGGCTTTCACTGATGAACATTGACAGAGTAAATGGTGCTTTTTAAACAAAGTTGCAGTAAAATGAATTTAGCATCAGGAATAAGGACTCTTACCCATTAATCTGCTAATATTAGTAGCTTGTTGTTGTTAGTTGCCGTCAAGTCGGTGTTCGACTCATAGCCACCCTATGTACGACAGATGAAACACTACTGTCAGTGTTTCTTTGCTATTCATAGGGTTTTCAATGGCTGATTGTTTTGGGGGAGTCCTTCTCCCAAGCCTACAGCACCTAGTGTTCCCAGGTGGTCTCCCATCCAAGTACTAACCAGGCCCAAACCTGCTTAGCTTCCGAGATCTGAAGGGATCAGATGCCACAGCAGTATGGCTGCAGGCAATTAGAGCTTAGGTTGGCCAATTTTACTATATGCTATACTAAATTATCTTTGACTTGACCAGTTCAATGAGATAATAATGGATTTATTTTACCATGTGAACTTTATTCCCTTTTAACCAATTTATCTTGAGAACTGACTTAAAAAGCAAGAAGCAAACAAACAAACAAAAAAATCAGTCCCTGCCCATATTGTTGTTCTTTGGGAAAGCATCATTATTTACCAGAAGGAGAAAGAATGAAATAAAGATAGAAGTAAATGACATGGCCAGTTCATTTTATAAATTCCATTGCCTGAGATACAGAATTTATTTACACTTGGGAAGGTTTGCAAAAAGGCAAAGGCAATATATTGATGTCTTCCCAATCTCTGTATAACATCTTTTTCTCTATATATTGCCAATACTCTGGCTTTCAAAGTTTTCTTCTGTGTCCTCAATCCCCACCAAATACATTCTAGCTGCCATGCCAGAGTTATTATCTTCAATAACTTCTCCAGGTCTGCATTTTTCTTTCATTCTCTTCTTATTAAAATTCCTCACCTGATTGGGCACAATTTTCTGTTAGCATGATACGTGAATGTATGCTAGTGTAGGGAAAGGTGCTAATGGAGTAATGAGTTAGCCCTCTTCTACAACACTGACCTTTTAGAAGGAATCACTGGTCTTAACCCAAAGAATTAATGAGAATATTGGGAAGAACATGTATGGATTAGTAGCAAAGTTTTGTAATAAGGAAGATTTTTAGCATCTGCCAGTTATATCATATAAACAGAATCTGCTAAATCTACAAGTAGAGATATCTACATAATTATTCTGTATTATAGAAGGATTTCTACTCAGGAGCTTTCAACTTATAAACTTATATACACTTAATAGATACAAAAGAGTAGTATAATGCAAAAGCATATCAACTCTACCTGCCACCAACAGGTAGCATTAGTAATCAGGAGTGCCCATTTCTGTCTTCAGGCAAATGTTTTATTGGCTGTTTTGCATAGTTTTGAAGAGCATTAGGAATATGGATCATTATACAGCAAGAGTGACTCATTTAACATACGAATAATGCTGTTTACATACTACCCACAGTAATTAAAGATAGGGAAAGTAATATGCCAAAATGGAAGCACTTCAGACTGACTAGAGAATAAGAATCAGTGTTGAATGCCTATTAGTTAATATTAATTTTTAAAAAAGAATAGGTTTGTTAGAGAACTTAAAAGCTCAACAAAATCAAAAGATATGGCTGATGAAACTTCTAGCAAGTCATAGATGACTTATAGATCTGAGAGCTGCTGGATTCTAAGCAACATCAAAGGGAGTGGCAACATGGAGCATACCCAAAGCTGTCCTTGGTGCTCAATTTTGTGCCAACAGAGATAATGAAGGAGGATGTCACAGCCTGCAGCCAACTGTCAGTGGAGATCATACTGGCTTGTTTTAGGAGAAGATGTAGGGCCAGAGGTAGCCTCTACAACTTAACAAGTCTCTGTCTCAAGATAAACAATAAACCTTAAACTGGAGGTGCAGCTCAGTAGTAGATCACTTGCCTAATATGTGTGAGGCCCTAGGTTCAACCCCCCAGGACAAAAAAAGGAAATAAAAGGGGAGGAAAGGACGATTTTGGAATATAACTGACAGTTACTGGTGTAATTATATATACCACCATTTAAAACTGAAAACTTCTGGCCAGGCGCAGTGGTGCACACCTGTAATCCCAGAGATTCGGGAGGCAGAGGCAGGAGGATCACAAGTTCAAGACCAGAGGCCATCTGTGTAATTTAATGAGACTGTCTCAGAAAGTAAAAAAATGGGCTAGGGGTGCAACTCAGTGGTCCAGCACTTGCAAAGTATGAAAGCATGAGGCCCTGGGTTCAACCCCCAGTCCTGCAAAGGAAAAAAAAACAGAAAGAAAAGAAAAGATCTAGGTTACATTCAGTTTGTAATGATAAGGTTGCAAATATAGATGACTGCTTGCTTTTGTCTTCAAATATTATAACCATTGTTATAGATGTCATTTATTTTTATTTTTATTTTATTATCTATTTATTTATTTATGATTTTTTTGAGGCAGAGTCTCACTATGTAGCCCAGGTTGACCATGAATTTACAATCCTCCTGCCTCAACATCACAACTGGTGGGATTATAGGCATGTTCTACCATGCCCAGCTATTCATCCCAATTTTTTTAGAAAAATTAAAATACAGAATACCCTTCCAAATTGCATCTTATTTTAAAATTTTTCTATGCTTAGCTACTATAATAATCATATTTGCTTAAGGATAAAACAAATATACTTATTATAGTAGACAAAATTGGAAAATAAATGTCCAGTAACAGAATGAGAAATTAAACTATGTTCTGTAGATAATAAAACACTATATCACTATTAAAATTATGTGGAATCCATGTTAAACGCAAAAAAAGCTATAAAAATTCAGGAATAAGATCTATATATGAAAATAATATCAGAAACACAGATAATAATTGTCTCTAGGCATTGGAACCATAGAGGAATATTTCCTTCTATTTATATTTTCCTAATGTTATATTTACTTTTGGAATGAAAACAAACATTTTCAAACTGATTTTACAGGCGAATCTGAGGTGATTGTAATGTGATGTTATTTTACTCATTGGGAGAGGCAAAGAGGAAAGTTAGAACTTGCTTTTTGGCTGTGGTAAATATTGATTTAGTATTTTTTCATTTTGATTTTTTTAACATCAACTTTTTCATTCTAAAATAGTGCTGAAAATTTTTCATGAGGTCTTGGGGAAGCTTTTAGTGAAAATTAGAATTTCTCTGCTAATCATAAAAGAATCCTACGCTGTTCTTAGCATAACAAAGGAAGCCAAGAATCTCTATGACACATGGATCCAAACAAGTTTTCTAAAATGATCAGTTTAAGATGGTGAGGGGAATACTTTATCCCTTTTCAAAGTAATTTTCCTTTGAGTTCTTTTTAGTCAAATTTCTTATTGTAAAAATAATGTTTACTGTAGAAATTTGTAAAACATATAAATGACTTTTTATAAAATCCATATTCCCACAATCCAGAGATAATCAATATTAGTGTTATTTTTCCTTATTTTTCTTCTCCTTCTCTCTCTTTCCCCGTCTGTCTCTGTCTCTGTCTCTCTTCCTTTTCTCTCTTTCTCAACAATAGGATCCTACCAGCTTTTGCAACAGCTACAAGCTGATACCATCTTGGCATCCCATCAGATCTCCAGGGTAAGTAGGGTCTGGCCTGGTTAGTACTTGGATGGGAGACCACTTGAGAATACTGGGTGCTATAGGCTTGGGAGAAGGACCCCACAGCCCACACCCAAAACAACCAGCCATTGAAAACCCTATGAATAGCAGAGAAGTACTGACAATAGTGCTGGGCATGGCACAGTGTCTGATGCTTCTTCTGTTGTACATAAGGTGGATCCGAATTGGACCCAACTTGACAGCACCTAACAACAACAAAAACAATAGTTATGCAGCAGCGAGGAAGCCTGCCAATCTTTCAGAAAGAACTTGCCAATCACCTGTGATGACTGGGTCAACCTACAGCCTTTAGCTGCAGCTTCTGTGAAATCTGCCACAGTGAAATCTGAGCCAGCAGGGCTTTCCATATTCTCCACTGGCCCTTCTAGCACATGATTAGGGCCTGGTGCTTTCTGCCCAAAGTGGGATCCGCTTCAGATGGTCCCTGTGCCAGCTCTCCTGCTGGCTAACATTTTCTTGGAGGCAAACCCCATCCTGAATCTCCTCTTATGCCGCCTTCCTTTCCTCTCTTCTTCTGCAGGCAACAGGTCTATGATGTTTTCTCAAGTCTCTCTTTACTACCTCTCTTACCCTCTTTGATTTGTCACAGTCATTATCCTACCCCAGATTGCTTGTCAGAGGACCCACCAACACAGTTTTGTTTTTTTCATTTAACATGAAGTGATGTCATTTCCCAATGACATTAATATATTCTCATAAACATTATTTTTGTTTTGTGGATTCATTATATGGATATAAAAGATGTTCTCAATTGTGGCCATTATAAATAATATTATGATGAACATGATTGCTCAAATCCTTTACAGGAATCAGAACATTCCTTCAGAATGAATTCCTAAAATACAATAAGAGTCTTGCTACATTTTGCAAATAGATTTTCAAAAAAGCTGTGTTAATTTATGTTCTAACAATTTATTCCCCACTATCAAAGTTTTATGTGGTGCTTAAGCTTATGCTGTTAAAATTAGCATTTCAATTAATATTTTCACAGACATTTTTCACATTTCTGATTTCATGTCCCTCCAGTTCTACTTTTTTTTCTTTTTAAAAAATTTTTATTTATAAATGTTGATGGGGAACAGAGTAATAAGTAATTTGCTATATCCATTGTACAACTATTAAATCACTTTTGCTTACACATTCATCATCTTACATATTTTATAGAACAGTATAAACTAGAGAAGAAAGAAAAAAGAGAAGGAATTTTAGTTAATATGTAATGAAAATCATATGCAATCATGCGTTATATTCTTATTGGTATTTCCCCCCTGTTTTTTCCATGTATTCATATAGTTGCATCCTATACTTTGAGATTTTCCACTCCCTCTTTACCCCTCTACATTATTCCCCCTATTCCCACTTTCCTCAACCTCTGCTCCTACCTGTTGATCCCCTCCCTCCTGTCTTTCTGATCTGCTTGTATTTTTGCTTCTAATAAGGTATGATTGTTCATTTTTATATGTTTGAATATGTATAGTTTTTTCTTCCTTTAACTTAGATTTAGCTCCCACCTATCAGGAGAACATATGGTATTTCCCTTTTTGAAACTGGGTTAATTTGCTTAAGATGATGTTCTCCAGTTCCACCCATTTTGCTGCAAATAACATAATTTCATTCTTTTTTATTGCTGAGTAATATTCCATTGCATACATACACCACAATTTTTCATTCCACTTTTTCATTGATGGACATCTAAGTTGATTCCATACCCTTGCAGTTGTGAAGAGTGCTACACTAAATATGGAAGTTCAGGTGTCTTTGTTGTATGATGTCTTATCTGCCTTTGGGTATATTCCCAGGAGTGGTATAGTTGTGTTGTATGGCAGTTCTAGTCTTAGTTTTCTAAGATACCACCATATTGATTTCCAAAGTGGCTGAACTAATTTACAGTCCCACCACCAGTGTAAAAGTGTTTCTTGTTCTCTGCATCCTTACCAGCATTTGTTACTATTTATTTTGTTAACCTTGGCCATTCTTATTGGAGTGAGATGGAATCTCAGTGTTGTTTCGAATTGCATTTCCCTAAAGGCTAGGGATGTTGAGTATTTTTCTTATTGATCATTTATATATCTTCATTTGAGAACTGTCCAGTTCTATTGCTCACTTGTTTATTGGGTTGTTATTTTGTCCAGCTTTATTTCTTATGGGATCGCTTCTGACCTTGCATAGACCACTGGGTTGCCTCTTCCTGACTCCTGCACTCTATAGCCTCTAAAAGAAAAGCAACAAGATGGCTCTGAACCTTCTCTATTCATGTGTGGTGACAGCAAGCCATAGAAAGAGGTGAATATGCTCCATTGTCTTCTGCAACTGTGTTGATGTCAAGGATACCAAATGAAATCAAATGTCCCAATAAAAGGAAATGCAGCTCCCATCTTCTCATGGTGCTATCTTCCACTCTCTGTGGAGGCTGTGGAGAAGCTGTGCATTTCCCTGCTGTATTAATCACTTTTGTTACTATGACAAAATACCTGAGAAAATAACATAAAGGGATTTGGGTTCATGGTTTCAGAAATTCCTGGCCTTGGTCATCTGACTCTTACTTTTAGGCCTATTGTAGTTGTTAGGTGCCATCAAGTCAGGTCCAACTTTAGTGACCCTATGTATAACAGAACGAAGCACTCCCAATTCTGTGCTAGGTACATGATCTTATTTATGTTTGAGCTCATTGTTGCAGACACTGTATCAATCCATCTAGCTAAGGGTTTTCCTTTTTTTTCGGTGACCTGACACTCTCCCAAATATGATGTCCTTCTCCAGGGATGGGTCCCTCCTAACTACATGACCAAAATATGTCAGACACAGTGTAGCCATCCTTGCTTCCAAGGAGCACTCTGGTTGCACTTCTTCTAAGACAGATCTGTTGGTTCTTCTGGCAGTTCATGGTATATTCAATATTCATCTCCAGCACCATAATTTAAAAGCACCAATCTTCTCCTGTCTCCCTTATTCAACATCCAGCTTTCACAACCATATGATGAGACTGAAAATACCACAGCATGCGTCAGGAATACCTTTGTCTTCAATGGTACATCTTTACTTTTCAACACTTTAAAGAAGTCTTTTGCAACAACTTTTCCCAATACAATGTGCCTTTTGATTTTTTGACTGCTGCTTCCATGGGTGTTGATTATAGAACCAAGTAAAGCAAACTCATGGACAATCTCAATCTTTCTTCCATTTATCATGAAGTTGCTTACTGACCCAGTTGTAAGGATTTTTGTTTTGCTGATGTTGAGTCACAATCCATACTGAAGGATGTGTTCTTTGGTCTTCATCAGTAAATGTTTCAAATCCTCTTCACTTTCAGCAAGCAGCGTTGTGTCATCTGCATAACACAGGTTGTTAATGAGTCTTCCTCCAATCATGATGCCACATTCTTCTTCATAAAGTCCAGCTTCTCTGATTATTTGCTCAGCATAGAGATTGAAGATGTCCACTGAAAGGATACAGCCCCGACACACAGCCTTTTCAACCTTAAGCCAGGCAGTATTTCCTTGTTCTGTTCAAATGACTGCCTCCTGGTCCATAAGGCAGAAATGCCATGGTAAGGAGCATATAGTAGAAAAAAGCTACTTACCTCATGGAGGTCAGGCAGCAGAAAGACTGTTAGAAAGCGGCTAGGGACAACATCTAGCCTTCCAGAGCACACCCTCAGTGACCTACTTCATCTCAGTAGGCCCTACCTCCTAGTTTCCATCACCTCCCATTAATGCCTTAAAATTTTGAATCTATCAGTGGATTAATCCTTTGCCTGGGTCAGAGCCCTCTTGATCCAGTCACTTCCCAAAAACCCATCCACTGACAACTAAGCCTTTAACACATGATCTTTTGGGAATGCACTTCACATCTGAACTATAACTCGTACATGATGTTGCCAAGAGATACTTCTGGCAAAAGATTAAAAATGAATTGTTAGTAATCTTAACAGAAATCAAAAATACCAAATAGACCTGATTTAATTACAAGAAGGAGAAAATGCACTCATACTAGATGTACTTTAAGAGTAACTGTATGTGATCTAAACAAATTATTTAAATTTCTAGCTTCTCCCAAATAATAACAAATTGTAAGGAGATGTACTCTTTTGAAGTGCCCATAACAGATGGCACTTACTGGGCATTCACTATCTGCCAGGTGCCATTCTCACATATATTAATTCCTTGAGTTCTCAAGTCAACCCTATGAAACAGAGTTGCTGTAAAGAAGAGGAAATGGAGGTGCAGAGAGATGAATGTGGCCAACTTTTTCAAGGGTCTAGACCTTTTGGCTGGATCTTAGTCAGTCTGGACTATGGGCATGCTCCCTTAGCCTCTTTAATGAATTGGCATGAAAGGTCCTTCTATTTAACGAGAACTAATAAATTCATAGCGTTAAAAATTAAATTTTCACATCCTATACATCAGACAAAGGTCTAATTATCAGAATTTATAAACAATTTAAGAAAAAATACCCAAGAAAACAAATAACCTAATACACAAATGGGCAAAGGAACTGGACAGACAGATCTCAAATGAAGAGGCCCGTAAAGCCATGAAACACATGAAAAAATGCTCAATGTCCCTAGCTATGAGGGAAATGCAAATTAAAACTACTCTGAGATTCCACCTTACTCCAGTAAGAATGGCCAAGATCAATAAAACACATAACAACAAATGCTGGCAACGCTGCGGAGAAAAGGGAACACCCTTACATTGCTGGTGGAGCTGTAAATTAGTCCAACCACTTTGGAAATCAATATGGAGGTATCTTAAAAAACTCAAAATAGATCTACCATTTGACCCAACTATAACACTGTTAGGAATTTACCCGAAGGGAGATGTGTCATCATACTACAGAGACACCTGCATGTCCATGTTCAATGCAGCACTTTTCACAATAGCAAGGATATGGAACCAACCAAAGTGCCCATCGACAGAAGAATGTATAAAAAAAAAAAACTATGGTACATATACACAATGGAATACTACTCAGCAATCAAAAAAAAAAAAAGAAAAGAAAAGAAAGAAAGAAATAATGCCATTTGCAGCAAAATGGATGGAATTAGAGAAAATTATTTTAAGTGAACAAATGCAAGCTCAGAAGGAGAAATATGACAGGTTCTCACTTATATGTGGGAGCTGAATCAAAATTATGAGAAGGAAAAAGTCCTATGCAGAGGTCAAAACATAATAAAAAAAATTTTTTTTTAAAGAAAGCTAAAATCAACTTAGCGGAGAAGGGATAGTTTGGGGAATGTAAAAGAAGGAAGGCAAGATCTAGCAAAAGGAGGAAATCCTGGGAGAAGAGAGGGGGGAGAGGAGAAACAAGGAGGAATGAGGAATGGGGGTAGGGGTAACCTCAGGGTGAACAGCCCAACTTTAATAGTCCTGGAAATAATTACAATAACACCAATAATACTACAGAATGGTATTAATATAGATGGGCTAGAAAATTCATGTAATAGTACTGAAAATGTAAAAAGAAAGTTCACTACAGAAAAAGTTTTGATCTTAAACATAATTGGAACCCAAGGATATATAGAAAAATATTACCATAAAAAGACAAGCAAATGGAAGGGAAGTCTTTGGTGTAGGGGATGGGACAGGGGGAGGAAGTGCACAAGAGGGTAAAGGGGAACTTATCTGTGTAATGTACAACAAAATGCATATATCGAAATGTCACAATGAAAAGCATGTCAGAATGAATCACATTAAGCTGTACATTAAAATTTTCTAAAAAAGAAAATAAAATATAAAGTCTTTAAAAAATTAAAAAATTGAATAATTGAGTGCCATATAACAAATACAGAGGAAATGATAGATTCAAAAATTATTGGTGAATATTAAAACTAGTGGGTGAAATTTCAAGGAGAAAAGGTATGTTTGCATGATCCAGAAACACTTCCCCACAAATTAGTTTTAATTATAGAAAGAAAAATTTTAAAAATAACCTTGTAGAGAAATCTAGTAGATATCACTTTAAGCAAATATTGGTATCCTGTGGATCATAATGTACTGTACATGAAAGATATACTATTACTGTCAGCATATTCCATACAAAGAAAGAAAACTTGAGTTTAGTCATGAACGACATCAGAGAAGTCCAAAATGTAGGACATTTTAGAAAAGAGCTGTACTGTGTTCTTTACAAATGTCAAGAGCAAGAAATACAATGAAATGCTGAGGAACTGCTCCAAATTAAAGGAAATTAAAGAGGCTTGACAGTTAAATGCAACCTGCGGCCCAGGATCAAATTTTGTTTGCTTGTTTTATAGTGCTGGGAATCAAACCCAGGGCCTTGCACATGCTAGGCAAATTCTCTACCAATGACCTATATCCCTATCCCAGGACTGAATTCTAGGTAAAAGAAAAGAAATAACCATAAAGGACATTATTATAATAATTGATGATGTTTTAATATCAAATGAATATTAGATAAAAGTATTCAATCAATGCTGTTTCCTGATTTTGATAACTTGACTGTGACGATATAAAAGAATAACCTTATGTTTAAGAAATGAATGCTGAAGTAATCAGAGACAGAGCTACATAATATCTGGAATTTATTTCAAATTATTCAAAGAGGGAAGGAATGAGGAAGCAAGAGGGATAAAATGCTCATAGAGTAATTCATGGTTAAATCATTTTCCAAAGTCTCCTATTGATGTTAATGTATGTTTTTATTTTCTCATCCAGAATATAAAAATTAATTGCTGAAAGTCATAGCAAAAATAAAAATTTTACACATTTTTAGCTTTGGTTCAGTAGTTTTACTTTTGGACATTTATGCTAAGGATATAATCATGGACAGGCACAATGATTTTGCTATAAGAATGTATTAGTCAGTTGTCATTGCTAAAGCAGAAAAACCAACTGAAACAAGTTCATGGAGGGAAAGATTTATTGGAAGCTCACAGTTGGAGGATCAGTCCATAATGGTGGCAGGAGAGACATACAATGGTGGAGACAGCTTGTAGCAAACTACCTCATGGCATCAAGGGGCAGGAGACAGAGAACCTCCCAGAACTATGGTTCTGGATAAAAAAAAACGCCCAAAGGCCTACTCCCCAGTGATCACTTCTGCAAAGCTGAGTCCAGCCTCCCAAAGTTCCATGACCTCCACAAACAGCACCACTAGCTGGGAACATGTGCCAAAGCATATGACCTTTGGGAAACATTTGATATCAAAACATGACAGTATTCACCAAAACTTACATACAATTATGGAAAACTGGATAATAACTTACATATCCAATAACATAATGTTAAGATTATACTGTTGTTAAAATGCTATTAAATAACATGCAGTGGCATGTAAAGTGCCATTGTTGTTGTTGTTGTTGTTAGATGCCGTCGAGTCGGTATCTGACTCATAGCGACCCTCTGTACAACAGGGGAAACACTATTGTCAGTGCTTCTCTGCTGTTCATAGGGTTTTCAATGGCAGATCGATTTTTGGGAGGGGGTTGCCAGGTCCTTCTCCCAAGCCTACAGCTTCTGGTGTTCCCAGGCGGTCTCCCATCCAGGTACTAACCAGGCCTGACCCTGCTTAGCTTCCGAGATCTG